>CM034151.1:514000606-514273106 GCA_019776745.2 Taxus chinensis
GGTTGGTTAAACAGGATGGATAGATAAGGGTGGTCGGGCAGGTTAGTCGGGTAGGTTGGTCGGGTAGGTTGGATGGGTAGGTTGGTCAGACAGGTTGGTCAGGAAGGTTGGATGGCTAAGGGGTGTGGCGGGCAGGTTTTGTCCATCTAACTATGCTATCCATCCCACTAGCCATCCAATCCTTAGCCGCCTAACCCCTTACCCATCCAACTCTGCCTCCCAAACCCTTATCCGTCTAACCCTTATTCATCTAATCCTTAGTCGTTCAACCCCTTATCCATCTAACCCCCTAGCCATCCAACCCCTTAGCCATCATACGTCCACTGTGGGTTAGATGACCACCATATATAACCTATAGTTTTCTACCACGTGTCCCTTAAACCATTCAAACCCCTACATATACTCCCTACATGGTTCATTTCTTCACTTTTCCACGAACATTTCTAGCACTCCGAGCTCTCCATTCTTCAAAGTTCTCCCAAATTTCAACAATGGAAAGCACCACATATGCTCTTGCACCCAAATTCCAATACAAAAACCTCTTGTGCCCATAGATTGTAACTCTACTGAAACTAAAAAGACGCACAAAAGGAATGGCTGGAAAATCACAATTTATCAGGCTTGTCAACATGCCCCAATTCTAGGGTTCATTTTAAGAAGTACCCTCTGAAAAATTATATCAGAATTTTGATGGAGAATCTATAAAAACTAATTTTCGAATTGTTGGCAAATTTATGAAAAAACGTTTCAAGGAAAGGTCATAACGCCAAGGAGAAATTTTCTCCATAGGTTTCACATAGCTAGACGGGTAGGTTGGGCTAACAGGGCTGGTTGGGTAAAGTTGATCGAGTGAAATTGGACAGGCAGGCTGGCTGGGAGAAGTTAGTTGAGAAGGTTAGTTGGGTAGGTTGGTCGGGCAGGTGGTCGGGTCAGGTTAGTTGGGTAGGCTAGACAAGCAAGTTGGCCGTAGTATGATTGGACATGGTTAGTTCTAATCGAATGTTATGGTTGGCTAAAGTTATTAAAGTTGTGACAAGTGATCCTTCAAGTAGGTTAGTCGGGTAGGTTGGTCGGGTACGTTAGTCAAGTAGGTGTGTCGGGTAGGCTCATCACGTAGGATCGTCAATTAGGTTGTTAAGGTACATTGGTCATGTTAACATATCAGATAGATTAATCTAGCAGGTTTGACGAGGCAGATCGAGTATGGTGATTGGTCAGACAAGCTAGATGGGAGGGTATGGTCAGGGAGGTTAGTTGGGTGGTTTGACTAAGGGTGGTGTTAACCATCCAAGGTTTTATCCATCCAACCCCTTCACTATTAAACCATCATCGTCCAACCCCTTAACAGCCCAACCCCTCAGTTGTCTAATCCCTTAGCCATCCAACGCCTTAGCCACCCAACCCCACCCATCCAACCCCTCACCCATCTAAATCCTTAGTGGGTCTAACCGTGGACGCCATATAACTCTTCTTCCCGATAGTCTTAGCCATCCACGTCCCCTTCCAACCATTATCCGTCCAACCCCTATATACCCCATCAGGGTTCACCCTCTTCACTTTTCCAATTATTTCCAGTGCTATAAGATGGGTTGTATCATTCTATTGAAGTTCTCCCAAATTGGTCGAGTGGGTTGGTCATAATCATACATCCACTATGGGTTGAGCACCCGTCATATCTAACCAATAGTTTTGTGCCACAGATTGTAGCCTTAAACCATTCAAACCCCTATATATACCCCTATGGATGGTTAATTTCTTCACTTTTCCATGAACATTTCCAACATGCTCTAAGCTCTCCATTCTTCGAAGTTCTCCCAAATTTCAACAATGGAAAGTACTCAAACATCTGCTCTTACACCCAAATTCCAATACAAAAACCTCATGTTCCCACAGATTATAGCTCTACTGAAACTAAAAGATGCACAAAAGGAATGGCTAGAAAAATCACAATTTATGGGCAAGGGCTTGTCAACATGCCCCAATTCGATACTGATACTTTGGTCCTTGATTACCTTCTCTCCTCTTACAACTAGAATGATGGAAAATTTTCTGTTCTCCTCATACATCTGATTCATCACCAAATTTATTTCACAATTGAGCCCATAGACGTACATCGGTTAACTGGGTTACCATTCCAAAACAAGTGCCCGTTACTACAAAGGTTGTCCTTACAGATGAAGACAATTTTTTTGGAGTCTCATTACAATGTGCAAGTTGATGGTAAGTTTATTATTTTCAAATGCTTTTTTTCTTAACATTACTCGACCACCCAAGCCTCTAACATTTCTCGTCTGTTATTGCAGCTCCTCTTAATTGTTCAACAAGAGGCCTTCTTCTACAGGGTATTACAAGCCAATTCTTTCTTGCAGTTGCATCACTTTTTTAGGCCAGGATTGTATTACAGGGCAGATTTGCAGACATTCCATATTGGGAAGTTCAATATATATTGTGGACACTAGTAGGTCAAAAATTCGATTGGTGCACATATTTGTCCAACCAAATAAAAATAGATGTCTCCGCGCCCGCAATGCATCTGATAAATCCAAGATTGTATTCTCTTGCTGCAATTATATTCTTTCTTTCTATCAAGAAGCTTTCTTTGAATTGCAGCAAGCAAAAATTCCAACTGTAATTAATGATAAAATGATTGGTCTCAGTCTTGAAGAACAACAAGTAACAATTACTTTTACAGTTTTCTTGTTATAATGATTTCTTATTCAATATTTTTCAATAAAATAATAATTGTAAGATTTTCTTTTGCAGAGAAGAATTATAGCTACAACATCTCATAAGGAGTTAATTGCTCAAGGTAAAGCCCCTCCAGAGGTCTCTGTGGATTCTAACATGGATTCAACAAAATCAACACCAATTCAAGTTCCTCATCAAAAGTGACCTAGGGGGTCAGTATGTGCATCACGTCTACCATCACATTTAACTACAGGTATGAAGTTTTCTTTTTATATAATTATTAACTAATTCAAACAAGTATAGATTATGTAAGTAGTACTATTTTTTAATATTTCTACTCTTCTTTTCTACATTTATTGTATTTAGAAACTACTAAAACTGGTGAGGAAGATCAAACTCATTCTGACGGTCAAGATCGAAATGTCACGTTTGCATCTCCAAACATGCAAGGTAAATTGTAATATTTAATATTTAGCATGTTTTGTTTCGTTACAATTTTTTAGCATTTACAAGGCCCAACTGTATAATGATAATTTTCTAACAATTTGTTGTTTGCTTCTTACAGGTAATATGGCTTCTGAGCACATTCCACTTGCAAGGAGGCCACCAATACCGCCAACACGTACAATCCAAACAAAAAGAAGATCTTCAGGTAAAGAATATAAGGTTTCCTATTGACTCCGTTGGAACAATTCATCCTGCAACCACATAATTTCTTGGACTCTCACTAGGTGGTGTTTTAAGTGTAACAGCCACACAACTTTTCAACAACATCACCCTTGACGAGGAGTATTTGGGCTTCGATAGTGGCGATGCAGAAAAGGGTAACTATTTTGACACCCATGATATGATTCAATCTACTCTGCCTCCACCACAACCACAACAAAATGTGCATGAAGTACAGGACAGTGACTCTCCTCTCCTCTAAGAAAAGCTCCACAAATAGATGATGAAAAGACACATTTTATATTAGAAAATATGATATCAGATAGTATGGGGGAAACAATTCAAGAAGTTGTAATGTCTGATGTGGATTTGGTGCGGTCTTGGGAGAGGAGAGCTAAAATTTTGATAAAATAAATAAATACACGATACCATAATCATGCTCAAAGGCATTCATTGTTCACTTCCGTAGAGAGCCAACCAGCAAGGCAGGATGTTTTGCTAAACAAAGCTCAGTCAGGGACAATTTCATATACTAATGATTACAATGATGATATTATAGACATAATGTTAAACAAGTTGGAGAATTTGAATGCTAAAGCATAGGCTTACTACAACAAATGGGCTAAAGACAAGACAAATGTTTTAATAGCAAATGCAGAAAAAGAAAAAATTGTGGTGAGTGGGCTTTTACATGCAAAATCCTAATATTATAAGCGCTGCAATATTTTTTTTTCAACTTATCTAATAGACTAAAAAATTTATATTTCTGTTTTGCAGGAAAAATATGAAAATTTAAAGACAGAAGCAGTTGTATTTGAAGCACATTTGAAGAATGCCCACAAAATCCTGAATTCATTTGTACAGTTGAAGGAAAAACTCATAGTATTAAATAAACAAAATAATACATTGAGAAGGATAATCAAGGAGCATAAGATGGATCCAGAAGTCTTACTGAAGGAAAATACAGACGCAGATGCAACACTTTTGTCAGCAGGAGATGTAGTGAGGGAGGAGTAGAATATTCTTGAAAATATCAATTTTGCAGCATGAGATTTGCAGGCATCATGAGTTATAGCAGATAGCTCTCTACAGACAGAGCAGATTCCTCCGCCTCTTATGTAAGAAAAAGATCAAGCTTCTCCTGCAACATAAAAAATTCAATATGTTAGTTAAGTTCACCATGTGATAGGTGTGTTGTCACAATTCCGACACTGGCGTAGGAATTAAAAGATAGTGGCCAGCCCTTTTTTGTTTTTATTCTGTGTGGCAGACGTAAGGACAACTATGATTCAGAATCATAGGCAAAAAAGAGGATGCCCTCGTAATGTGTCCTTATATGACAGAACTTGTCTGGAAGCTTTGAAATGTTATGTACAACCCCCTTTTTGGAATTGTATTGGCTGACAATACTTTATGAATTGATACTTTTCTTCATAAATTAATCTGCCACATGAGAGAACGATTTCAAGAGTACTTTGGAATTTTAACTATATTTATTGTTAATGGATTTCTACATAATACAAATGATGTTTCTGTTTCTTTGTTTACGTAAATGTTGCTTAAATTTTCATGATTTTGTTTGTTTAAAATATTTATGTTTTTGATTTCTTACAGATGTAAAAAAAAATCAATTAACAGATATAAAAGACAAATATGTCCTTATTTCAGTCTAAAAACCAAATATAAAAAACAAATGGGATACAAGAAAATGATAGTGACAATGTTCCAATGGCAATGGATCAAATAAAGACAAATATAATATTGCATTTATTGAAAGTTGTAATCTCTGTATGAAATACATCAATACTTATTACATCAAATTATTGTAAATAGTCTCAATAATGTATAGAAGAAATGAAATTTATGTGAATTCAAACAGTCTTGGAGCAACACTTCCATTCGTGTCTTGGAAATCAACTGTAGCATGAGTCTGTGGATGTGTCTCGATCCCCTAGGTCAGGCAAAATATTACTAACTCCTCTTCTTTCTACTAGTGAATTCCATAATGTGAGTGCTCTATCATAAGGAAAAGACTCCACTGAGTAACGTGATACATACAACCTCAGACAACTTTCTAGATTCCTATCCAATCTATTTCAAACTTTTGACTTTAAAAAAGACAGTGCACTGAAAACCCTCTCATCTTCCACAGAACCCAGAATCATTGTTTGACAAAGTTCATACAACTTAATATACTCGCTCAAATCTTCACTTAGAATACTACTGGAACAAATATCCTTCCAAATCCTTTTCATGGCACCATATTCTTGTGGGTTTTGTAGAAGCTGAACTTGTCGTATCATAGTATGAGCATAATCCATTGACTGGGAACTAAGTATTTTTCTTTGTAAAATACCTTCTACATAAACTTCGTTTATCTCTTCAGTCTTAGAGAAATGGTCAGTTAGATCACTCATGTTTTTGACAAATAAAGGATTGATAGATGTATAAGGTTTACTGCCAGACAAATTCCAAAACTGTGGATTTACAACTCCCATTGCTTCAAGTATTTTATCATTTTTGAATCTTTCCCGGATCTCTTTAGCTAAAGATTCAGAGATCTTTCTCAATTTATTCCTAGTTTCCAATAATACTGCATCATATAAATTTCATGTCACTCTTACTTCTTCCATTTCTGAGACAACCATATCAACTCTTTTTTGGAACGTATGAAGTGGAATCTCTTTTCCATGTGTTGTTATACACAGATGATCATGTATATTGTATTTTAAGAAGCACCTGGGATTTTTCAAGTCTGTCAATGCATTCCAATTGTCAAAAGCAACACCCTGAAAACTCCCATCAGAAATATATAAACTTTCAAGACTCTAGCACACACGTCTTTTGAGTCTTATGAAGTATGTTATGTAGAAAGAACGATCTTGTGCATGCTTCATTAAAATATTAAGCTCCCTCAACATGGGAAAAATACCGCAGAGTGTGAGTAAATTTTATGTCTGTTAGATGACACAATAGATCTTTAGCTTTATCTACATCCCTGCGGTATTTATACATAAATCCTGTCAATGAAGGATATTCATCAAATATTATACAGGTGGGTTCATACATAGATATCCATCTGGTATCTACATCTTTGAGAATATTTTTTCCCTCTGTCAGTCCAATTGCAAATTTCTGAAATTCTAAAAATCTCTTTGGACTGCTAGAATAATAAGAATGCAAATCACGTATCAATTCCTCCACTTTAGCTACATTTTCAAATGTGCTCACAATTTTGTAATCTAGACTCATTCTAGGAGCCATGCAAATGGATAACAATCATATAAGGATCAATCATTGTCTTAAGTCAAATGCATAGACCATTTCTGGCACCCTACATTACAGCTGCACCATCGGTTCCAACACACTAATTTTGTTGCAATGGAAAAGTCATCCATTCTGGTGATATCCTTCAGATTTGAGACCACCAATTTATAAATATTTTTAGAATTGCAATTCTCAGTCATTTTATGAATTGCTAAGAGGTGTGGAGTTCTTATTTCATTAGCAAATGTGTAAACATGAATACAAATCCATGAAGTATTATCCACTGCAGTAACCTCATCTATTGAAAGGGAAATATACTTTTCCTTTTGAACACACTGTTTCAGATCCTCCTTTTCTACCAGAGATAGACATTTTACAATTTCCCATTTGTTGGTATCTGACTAATGAGATTAAGGAACGTTCTATAGACCAATAATCTGATACAAAATTTTATTTTCTCCAAAATCTGACATGGGTCTTCCCCTTTTCAATATATGGAATACGGTAGCAAATTGAATACTTTTTGCATGCATTTCTGCCTCCATAGCTTTGCTCAATCTTGCTACTATGGTGCCACCTTTTTCATTTATATTTTTCATATGTTTTTGTTCCTTTTCATATTCTTCTGTGTATTTTACATGTAGACACTCTTTTGCATCTTTCCATTTATGTGTTCTGACTATGCTGCCATCCTTTTGCTTTTGGGAAATGTATATTTTCCCACAGTGCTTTTCAATTGTGTCCAGTTTGAGCTGCATCGTGTGATCCTTCCCTTGTTTCCAACCACATATTTTGCATCGACATTGTGTTGGAACATCATTACCATTTTCTATGTACACAGGTTCAATAAACGAATATTTTGCAGTCCATTTGAACTGTAATTTCCTTCAAATTGTCTAGTTTGTCATCTTTCTTCTGACATATTTTATTTATTTTTCTTGGGGTTCAACTTCTGCATTTGGGCTCTTAGCAGGAATATGTTGATTTTCATGTCTCCTTTTTCTAGAAATAAACCTTGGAGTAGAAGCTTCGTTTGTTGGTGTATCATGAGAATTCGATGATTTTTTTTGTACTTATATGTCATCAAGGGACAAAATGTTTTCGTCAACATATATTGGATCATCGATATCTTTAAATTGATTTTTTTGAAGGAATTTTCGAAATGTTTGCATATAATTCTATAAAATTGTTACATATATAGTATTAATTTTATCTATAGTTAAATTTTTACATAGAGTACAAAGAGTTTGAAGAAAAATATGAAAAACATAATTATCAAATACTGTAAGAATAAATACCATGTAAATAGCACATATCGATATTTTCAGCTGATGCAGAAACCCCTTCATTTTTTGTGATTTTCCAAAATAGCCAAGCAAAGTCTTTGCACCCTTTTTTGAACTGGCTGAATTTGTAACCTTCTTACCTTGATTTCTAGAATCCATGACTGCTAAGGGATGAATCTTATGTTCAAAGGCTCTGAGATTGAATGGCTTAGGGTTAGACAGATCTAGGTTGGATGGTTCTGGGTTTAGACAGATCTTGGGTTAGATGGTTCTGTGGTTGGACGATTGAGGGTTGGATGACTAAGGGGTCGGACAGCTAAGCTAAGCTAAGGGTTGGACAGATGGATAGGGTTTGGATGGATGGTTGGATGGCTAAGTGGTTGGATGGCTAACAGGTTGGACGACAGAGTTAGACATTTAAAGGGTTGGACGACTAAGGGGTTGGATGGCTAAGGGGTTGGACGGCTAAGGGGTTGGACGACTGAGGGTTGAGCAGCTAAGGGTTGGACGACTGAAGGGGTTAGACTGGCTAAGGGTTAGACGACTAAGAGGTTTGATGGATGGAGTTGGTGGTTGGGTTTCTGAGGGATGGCTTGCAGTTTGGGGTTTGACAACATATGTTGTAGGTTGGATGGTTGGTTGGAGTTTGCAGTTGCGTTTACTTACGATGCGAATATGTTTACACAGAGAATATGCACATGAAATGGTGGCGAATTACATTCATAAGCTCTTATATATGTGTAAAATCTAGGTGAAATGAATAGTACAAGGGACATGTCAGTCAAATTTTTTGGTGAATAAGTCGGCTACGAATCACAGAAAATTCACCAATTTGAATTTCCATAAACCTCGATTTTTGTGAGTTTACAAAAATTCGCCACTAAAATTTTCCGTATTCTCAGTGTTTCACTCACTAGAAAGCTCAGAAATAAAAAACTATTTTTTTGTCTGGTGCGGGCTTCAAGCACGGAGCTCACCAGTGAGGGATCCATGTATATGGACTCATGAAATCTTGATTATGAATTTCTGCTCTCACCTCTTCATTGCAATGCAGAACATGTTTCTCCCTTGAGACATCTTGTTGTTTATCTAGTCACAGTTGTGTTCAGAAGCAGATTCTAAGGGCAGGTATATGACTGCCACATGGAATGGGATTTTAATCTAGAAGAATTTGACAGTTGAGGCTGAGGAGGACAAAATGGATGCTTCATGTTGTTGTTAGATAATCTGGTGCATCATTGGTATATTTGGGTACTTGGAGAAGGATAAGGTAGTGGAAAATGAGATGAATGTACAAAAAAATCTGAGTGTGAATGTCACGCTTCACCGGATTTTACATGTTAATGAACCATTTCATGTTTCTCAATAAGGGGGTTGCACCTTATGGTCATCCCTTATGATCACTTGTGTGACCAACTGATAAAAACTTTGCATCTCTTGAAATTATGGCTTCCTAGTGGAACTCGAAGTGAGAATGTGGATCCTAAATTGGGGCGAAGGATGGAAGATGGTGGAACTACGATTGGAAAGGGGAAAACAATGGAGACTGTGCCTCTGGCAAGATGTGCCTCACGGATCTCATAAAGAGAAATATTTTGGAAGCTAAATCATGAAGTCCAGTTGGTCAAGTTGCTTTGACCATCATACCTTGTGTTCCTTTTTGGTGTTTCCATGATCCTAAGGTTTGAGCGTGTCGTTTTATTTTCCAAACGTTTGGGACCGTGGGCTACTTGTTTGTTTGTTGTTTCTCTCATATGGGATTTGACTTGTCATTCATACGATTTGCTGAGGTGGATACAGGGGTTCTCGAAATCCCTTCAAAATTCAACTTTTGGGGTCAAGTGGGTGAATAAGAGCCAAACATGGGAGGGGGCGCATATTTTCAGTTGATGCAAAAACCCCCTTCATTTTTTGTGATGGTTCCAAAATAACCAAGAAAAGTATTTGCACCCTTTTTTGAATTGGTCTGAATTAGTAACGCTTCTTACAGTTGGATTTCTAGTATGTATGACTACTTAGGGATAATCTTATGTTCACAGGGGCTCTGAGACTTGGATGGTTTAGGGTTAGACGGAAGAAGGCTTGAACGGATATCATGGTCCAGGATGACAAAGGTTTGGGACGACTGAGGGGAATTAGAATGTCTCAAACGGCTGAGATGGTTGGATGACTGAGGGGTTGGATGGTTGAGGGGTGTAGACAACTGACCTAGGGTTAAGATGTGATCCATGTTAGGAACCCATATTCCTACCCTTCGATTTGTTTTATAGATATTAGTTACTTTGGACACATATGCTTTGTAAGTCATCCCTTTAGCATATTTGAATAATCCTAAATGTGTGGGAAGTAGTAGTTTCTTCGATAGGAATTAGTATATAAGGTGTTGAGGCTAAATGAAGGATCCACTAATATATTGTATTGAGCTTTCTCAAAGGAGGTTGCCCCCTCGAAGAGGTTTGTGATTTAATATCATTTCAAATTATTTTGTTTTAGTTATTTGTTGCAAGTTGTTTCCATTTATAGTTAAATTATTGTGATTGGTAAAATAGTGTTGCAGGGTCTTCACATCTTGTACCAGAGCACTTTCCATGGCCAATTTTTTTTATCTCTATAGTAAATCACGACGATCTAATTCTGCCCACCATATTCTCTCACCTCACCCAAATGGGATCTTGGTGATCAGAAAGTGGTCCAGATCTTGTTTGCATTTTGTTTGCATTGTTGCATTCTATTTTGCATATCTGGGTAGAAGCTGTGAGTTGTGTCATTTCCAACAATATTACATTATGTTCACATTTTTTTCACATGCACAGGCACTCCTTAACTTTCACATGGAAACATGGCATGGGTATTGGCTAGAGCTAGAAAACCATGAAAGTTCCAGGTGGTTGTCTCCATTTCCAAACCAAGAGCTATAATGGGAGGGGGCACATTTTTGTGTCCCAATCATCCCAAAATTTTGGAATGGTTAGTGCACAAAAGTGCACCCCTCTCTGATTGGTCCACGTGGCGCTCTGCAGTTGGATGGTGTTGGGGGCTAGAAAACAACGGGGGCTTAACTAGGCTATTTGGGCTCCAAGAAGGTCATATCATGGTCCAGGAATTTGTTTGGGAGGCTGGGGGAATTTTTTGTCCCAAACATCCCAAATGTTTGGGATAGTTGGTGCAAAAAAGTGTGCCACTACCTAGGCTTAACATGTGTCCATGTTAGGAACCCATATTCCTACCCTTCGATTTGTTTTATAGATATTAGTTACTTTGGACACATATGCTTTGTAAGTCATCCCTTTAGCATATTTGAATAATCCTACATGTGTGGGAAGTAGTAGTTTCTTCGATAGGAATTAGTATATAAGGTGTTAAGGCTAAATGAAGGATCCACTAATATATTGTATTGAGCTTACTCAAAGGAGGTTGTCCCCTCGAAGAGGTCTGTGATTTAATATCATTTCAAATTATTTTGTTTTAGTTATTTATTGCAAGTTGTTTCCATTTATAGTTAAATTATTGTGATTGGTAAAATAGTGTTGCAGGGTCTTCACATCTTGTACCAGAGAACTTTCCACAGCCAATTTTTTTATCTTTGTAGTAAATCACGGCAATCTAATTCTGCCCACCATATGCTCTCACCTCACCCAAATGGGATCTTGGTGATCAGAAAGTGGTCCAGATTTTGTTTGCATTTTGTTTGCATTGTTGCATTCTATTTTACATATCTGGGTAGAAGCTGTGAGTTGTGTCCTTTCCAGCAATATTACATTATGTTCACATTTTGTTCACACGCACAGGCACTCCTTAACTTTCACACGGAAACATGGCACGGGTATTGGCTAGAGCTAGGCAACCATGAAAATTCTAGGTGGTTGTCTCCATTTCCAAAACAAGAGCCAAAATGGGAGGGGGCGCATTTTTGTGTCCCAATCGTCCCAAAATTTTGGGATGGTTAGTGCAAAAAAGTGCACCCCTCTCTGATTAGTTCATGTGGCGCTCTGCAGTTGGATGGTGTTGGGGGCTAGAAAATAATGCACGGGGGCTTAACTGAGCTATTTGGGCTCCAAGAAGGTCATTTCATGGTCCAGGAGTTTGTCTGGGAGGCTGAGGGAATTTTTTGTCCCAAATTTTTGGGATAGTTGGTGCAAAAAAGTGTGTCACTACCTAGGGTTAACATGTGTCCATGTTAGGAACCCATATTCCTACCCTTCGATTTGTTTTATAGAGATTAGTTACTTTGGACTCATATGCTTTGTAAGTCATCCCTTTAGCATATTTGAATAATCCTACATGTGTGGGAAGTAGTAGTTTCTTCGATAGGAATTAGTATATAAGGTGTTGAGGCTAAATGAAGGATCCACTAATATATTGTATTGAGCTTTCTCAAAGGAGGTTGCCCCCTCGAAGAGGTCTGTGATTTAATATCATTTTGAATTATTTTGTTTTAGTTATTTGTTGCAAGTTGTGTTATGTTTTTGGAGCCTATTTTCATGTTAGAGTTTGGTACACCTTCCATGTGTTACACTCGGGTATTTTTACGGCGGTCTTGCTCACCGGTGAGCGGGTCAAGGGGGTTCGGGGGGTTGAAGCCCCCCCGATGGAAGGGGGTTCAGGGGCGAAGCCCCCAAAGCAAATTTTCATGGGTGGTTTATTAACCCATGGGTAACGGGTAACTGTTATGGGCTGTTTTTGGGCCCATGGTTTTTTCGGTTTTTGCCCTTGGTTTTGATACCCACGGTTTTGTATCAAACTGCTTAAGCAGTTGTCTATTTATATGGTCTTATGCATATGATAGATGTACAAGAAAATGTATTGCAGATGTGTTTTGAATTCGGCTGTGAATTCTGTAGAGTTTGTTGAGCATAGCTCCAAATGGATCTGGGTATTATATTGAGAGAGCAGTGGCTTGTAATAAAATCTGAGCAAGTGATTCTTGGTGGACGTAGCCCAAATTGGGTGAACCACGTTAAATACTGTCTCTTTGTATTGTGTTATTTTGTTCTGCAATTTTATTTCAGATCTGTAATAATTTCTGCATATTAGTTTCTACTATTGCGATTCTGTGAGGGATTATTCCGCATATTTTATCTCTTATTTCCTAACAATTGGTATCAGAGCCTGGTTTGGTTTGCTAAAGTGTTGAATTGCAAGGAAAGTTTTTAGCTTGAGTGGGAGCTATGGCAAATGAAGGAAGATCTAGGGTTGATAAATTCAACGGGTAGAATTTCAGTCTTTGGAAGATGCAGATGGAAGATTACCTTTATCAAAAGGATCTTTATACTCCGTTTTCTGAGAAGGTGAACAAACCCTCGAGTATAACAGATGCAGAATGGGATTTGTTGGATCGGAAGGCACTTGGAACGATCCGGTTGAGTCTTGCATCTTCGGTATTATTTAATGTTTCAAAGGAAAAGACTACAAAAGATCTAATGGATGCATTAGGGAAGTTGTATGAAAAACCCTCTACCTCTAATAAGATATTTTTAATGAAAAAGTTGTTTAATATGAAGATGTCTGAGAATAGTTCAGTAGCAGATCATTTAAATGATTTCAATACGGTAGTGAATATGCTAGCTTCGGTTACAATAGAATTTGATGAAGAAGTTAGGGCTTTATTAATTATGTGCTCTTTACCTGAGAGTTGGAATAGCCTGGTAATGGCGGTAAGTAACTCGGTTCCAGCTAACTCGAAGTTGAAGTTTGAGGATGTTGTAGGGGTGATTCTAAGCGAGGAAATGTGAAGAAAAAGCTCTGGGGAATCTTCTACTTCAGGGAATGCTTTGACAGTGGAAACTAGAGGGAGACAGAAGAATAGAGGAAACCGTGGAAAATCAAAAGATCAGGCAAGGTCAAAATCCAAGAACAAGATTGTATGCTGGAATTGTGGAAAGCCTAGGCATGCAAAGAAGGACTGTTGGGAGCTTCGAGATAAGAAGAAACAATAGGAATAAAACAAGGAGGCAAATGTGGCATCGGGTAATGTATGTCAGGATGCTTTGATTCTTTCTTTGCATAATATTACTGAATCTTGGGTTTTAGATTCAGGGGCTTCTTTTCATGCTACTCCACATAGGCATTATTTTGTTGATTATGTTCAAGGGGATTTTGGGAATGTTTTTCTTGGTGATGATGAGCCTTGCAGCATAGTTGGAAAAGGTTCTGTTCAGGTTAAGATGCAGAATGGGAATACATGGCTATTGAAG
Source organism: Taxus chinensis (assembly GCA_019776745.2). Taxonomy (NCBI): domain Eukaryota; kingdom Viridiplantae; phylum Streptophyta; class Pinopsida; order Cupressales; family Taxaceae; genus Taxus; species Taxus chinensis. The sequence goes on from CM034151.1 coordinate 514,014,708, forward strand.
GATGTCAGACATGTGCCTACATTAAGGAGAAATTTGATATCGGCAGGGCAGTTGGGAAGTGATGGTTGTACTGTGATATTTACAGCAGACTCTTGGAAGGTTACCAAGGGTGCTCTTGTGGTGGCAAGAGGTAAGAAGGTTGGAACCTTGTATTTAACCACTGATAGTACTAATGATTGTAATCTTGTGGCTTCAGATGCAGATACAACATTATGGCACTATAGGCTCAGTCATATGAGCCATAAGGGCATGAACATCATAAAGAAGAATTTTCCTGGATATACAGAAACAGGTTTGGATTTCTGTGAGAACTGCATATATGGGAAACAAAAGTGAGTAAGGTTTCTCAAGGTTAGACCTACGAAGAAAGAGAGTAAGTTAGAGCTGGTACATTCTGATGTGTGGGGACCGGCTCAGGTATCATCTCTTGGGGGTTCAAGTTATTATGTTACTTTTATTGATGATTGCAACAAGGAAAGTTTGGGTTTATTGTATTAGAAACAAATATGATGTATTTGACACTTTTGTTAAATGGAAAGCCTTGGTAGAGAATGAAACAAGTCTTAAGCTAAAATGTCTCAGGTCAGATAATGGAGGGGAGTATTGCAGCAATGAATTTAATGATTACTATTCTAAGAATGGAATCCGCAGGAAAAAGACGGTTCCAGGAACTCCGCAGCAGAATGGGGTATCAGAAAGGATGAACAGAACAATAATGGAACGTGCTAGGAGCATGAGGTTACATGCAGGACTGCCTCTTTCTTTTTGGGCAGAAGCGGTGAGCACAGCTGTGTACTTGATAAACAGAGGACCCTCAAGTGCCTTGGATGGAGGCATACCTGAGGAGGCATGGTCTGGTAAGAAAGTTGATTATTCATTTCTTAGAGTCTTTGGATGTGAAGTGTTTGTTCATATAGACAAGGATGATAGGACCAAGCTAGAGGCTAAATCAGAAAAATGTACTTTCATTGGTTATGGTGGTGATGACTTTGGGTTTAAATGTTGGAGTATTAAGGACATGAAAATCATTCGGTCTAGGGATGTGGTATTTAATGAGAAATTCATGTATAAGCAACAGTTGCAGGAAAACAGGGAAGAATCCAAGAAAGAATATGCAATGGTAGAGGATCTTCCGGATGGGAAAGTGACCCATGAATCAGTTCAGGAACCTACTCAACAGGAACCCCAAACTCCTACAGTGAGGGAGGTCTTCTAGGGTAAGAAAAGAACCTGAACGGTTTTCTCCTTCTCTTTATTATTTATTACTCACTGATAGTGGAGAGCCAGAGAGCTTTGATGAAGCAATGCAGGTAGATGCCAGTAAGAAGTGGGAGCAAGCCATGGATGAGGAGCATAAGTCTCTCATGGAGAACCAAACTTGGGATTTGGTGAAGCTACCGGAAGGCAAAAGAGCATTGCAGAACAAGTGGGTGTACAGATTTAAAGATGAAGAAGGAGGAAAGAAAAGATATAAGGCCCGATTGGTGGTCAAGGGGTTTGCACAGAAACAAGGTATAGATTTTGATGAGATTTTTTCTCCTGTAGTAAAAATGACTTCTATCAGAACTGTTCTTGGAATAGTAGCAGCAGAAGACTTGCACTTAGAAAAGTTAGATGTAAAGACTGCATTTCTCCATGGTGATTTGGAGGAGGAGCTATATATGCAGCAGCCAGAAGGATATGAAGTCAAAGGTAAAGAGGAGATGGTGTGTAAACTGAAGAAGAGCCTGTATGGCCTGAAACAAGCTCCACGCCAATGGTATAAGAAGTTTGATAGCTTCATGATGGAGCAAGGTTATATTAGATTTCATTCTGACCATTGCGTGTATACAAAGAAATTTGAGGATGGAAATTATATTATCCTATGTTTGTATGTTGATGACATGTTGGTTGCAGGTAAAAACATGCAGGAAATAAAAGTACTCAAGAAACAACTAAGTGAATCCTTTGATATGAAGGATTTGGGGGCAGCCAGACAAATCCTTGGTATGAGGATAACTCAGGATAGGAAGGAACGGAAGCTAACTTTATCTCAGGAAGAGTACATTAAGAAGGTATTGGACAGGTTTAACATGCAGGATGCTAAACCAGTTGGGACTCCTTTGGCAGGCCATTTCAAGTTATCAAAGGAGCAGTGTCCCAAGACAGAGCAGGAAAGAAACCAGATGTCAAAGGTACCTTACTCATCAGCAGTTGGCAGTTTGATGTATGCTATGGTGTGCACTAGGCCTGATATTGCCCATGCAGTGGGAGCTGTGAATAGATTTATGAGTGATCCCAGGTAAAGAGCATTGGCAGGCAGTAAAGTGGATACTTCGGTATTTGAGAGGAACCATGGGGACAGTTTTGTGCTACAGTGGATCAGACACCACTTTACGTGGTTATGTAGATTCAGACATGGCTGGAGATGTAGACAGCAGGAGGAGCACAACAGGTTATATTTACACTGTAGGTGGGACAGCAGTGAGCTGGATTTCACGACTACAAAAGCTGGTGGCTTTGTCAACCATGGAGGTTGAGTATGTTGCTACCACAGAGGCAAACAAAGAGATGATTTGGCTACAACAATTGTTTGAGGAGTTGGGGCATAAGCAGGAGGAATGTAAGTTATATAGTGATAGTCAGAGTGCTATACACCTAGCTAAGAACTCTGCTTTCCACTCCAGAACGAAGCATATATAGTTGAGATATCACTTCATCAGGACAGCTTTGGAGGAAGATAAGTTGAAGTTGGAGAAGATTCATACCAGTCAAAATCCTGCAGACATGATGACCAAGGTGGTCACAAGGGATAAACTAAAGCTATGTTCAGCTTTGGTTGGCCTTCGCGGATGACAGTGAAGGGTTGAGAAGCTTGCTCAGTGGAAACTAGTCTCCAAGTTGCAGATGTGTTTTGAATTCGGCTGTGAATTCTGTAGAGTTTGTTGAGCATAGCTCCAAACGGATCTGGGTATTGTATTGAGAGAGCAGTGGCTTGTAATAAAATCTGAGCAAGTGATTCTTGGTGGATGTAGCCCAAATTGGGTGAACCACGTTAAATACTATCTCTTTGTATTGTGTTATTTTATTCTGCAATTTTATTTCAGATCTGTAATAATTTCTGCATATTAGTTTCTACTATTGTGATCCTGTGAGGGATTATTCCGCATATTTTATCTCTTATTTCCTAACAAGTTGTTTCCATTTATAGTTAAATTATTGTGATTGGTAAAATAGTGTTGCAGGGTCTTCATCTGGTATCAAAGCACTTTCCATGGCCAATTATTTTTCTTTTCTCTCTATCGTAACCCGCAGTGATCTAATTCTGCCCACCGTATGCTCTCACCTCGCCCAAACGGGATCTTGGTGATTAGAAAGTGGTCCAGATCTTATTTGTATTTTGTTCGCACTGTTGCATTCTATTATGCATATCTGGGTAGAAGCAGTGAGCTATGTCATTTCCAAAAAAAATTCGTCTCATTCGCATTCTATTACCATGCCAGTTAGTTTTGGGTAGAAACCAGATAACCAGTTTATAGAAAAAATATTGCAAACATCCAACTCCAGAAAAAAGAACATCACATGCACTCCTAAACTTTCACACGGAACCTTGACACGGGCATTAGCTAAAGCTAGGCAACCTTGAAAGTTCCAGGTGGTTGTCTCCATTTCCAAACCAAAAGCTTTAGAATTCATCCTTCATCATTTGCTCACGACCTTTCTTTTTTGTTTTGTGTGTAGGATCTTCGGTGGGTGCTTGACAATTCTCCTATGTAGGCATTGGAAATTCAATGTTTTGGCCATATCTTTTGTATTCTAGCTCTGTTTGGCCTAAAAATTTCCTGGAACACCTGAAATCCTTGTCCCCACATTTCATACGTTGAGGATCTGAGCAAAAAATTGCCACTACCTATCACTTAACATTATCCATGTTAGGAACCTATATTCCTACCCTTTGTTGTAACTTTATAGTCATTTTTTACCTGTTGGACCCCATAAATTTGTACACATTATTCCTTTAACATTTTGAAGAATCCTACATGCCTTGAGAAAAAATTTCTAGTTCTCTATCGATAGGAACCCCCAAATATACAGGTTTTGAGGTTAAATGATTGATCCACTAAAAGTGTCAAAAAGCTTGCTCAAAGTCCAGGTTATCCTCAAAGAGGTCTTGATCTCAATATCCCAAATTTCCATTACTAAACATGTTTTAGAAAGATTTGTCTATCAATTGCAAAAAAAACCTTTTATGGTTAAATTACCTGTGATTGGTACAAATAGTGTTGCAGGAGGAACTTGATATCATTAAAAGCCTAGAGTCACTAAGCCAGCTCAATTTTTTTTCTCAGCATTGAATCAACAACGATGATAATTTTATCCAACATATGCTAAACAATGGATTCCTCGCTCACAAACGGGATCTCCAGTGATCAATCCTGTGGCCCCAGATGGACTTTGTTTGAATGGTACAGATTCTACATTGATGCATTCTATCATATATGGGTAGAAGTTCTTTGAGTTCACGACACTTATCCATGCAATGAAGCCCCAATTACCTCCTACCATTTGGTTCAGGACGCACTACAATGGCACTCCTTGGTATCTCATAGAAACCTGATGCACCAGTATTGGCTAAGAAATTTATAACCCTCAAGTTGGCTAGATGGTTGTCCCTCCAATTCTGAACCACCAAGCTCTCACCAAACATCCTTCACCAGTATTGTTTAAGACCATATCTTCAAGAGTTTGAGAAACTGGCTAATCATACTAAAGGCTAATAGGACTTCATTTAAGAGATTGTGTGTTAGTGGTCTTCGAAGGGTCCACTCTAAGGTGCCATGTCTTCACCCCCACCAACATGATTCTTTGGGTTCCTAACTAATTGGCTATTTTTTTAGCCATTATCAGTGCAACGTCGACTAGCATTGTTGTCACACAGCCAAGAATTTCCCAACACTTGAAATAACCAAGTCTAACACCCAGATCAAGTGTCTCACCGAGGTTCCAAGATAATTCCACTCGTATCACTCAGAAGGGATTATGTTACATTGTGATCAAAATGGGTTAAGGTCACAAGTGCATCACACAAAATCTTTCCTACTCAATGTGGAATTACCACCAGAATTCACACATGTTCTTCCTGATAACCAATTCTGATCCATGATTCTCTAGATGAAAAGATTCCACAAAGATTTTACCATAGCATCTCTCTACACACACTAGCATGGTGTTACCACCATCGTCAAACTATGAAGGTCAAAGGGTGTCAACAAAATTCCTCATCCAATCCTCATTGACTCTGGTAGTACACACAATTTCATTGATCTCTGCATTCTAAGAAAGTAGACTGCTTTCTGTACCCTTATTCTAGCTTTGAAGTGATGATTGCTAATAAGGAACATTCCTTGTAAAGGGAAATGCCGAAATGTATGCATTGCGATCGGTGACTACACTGTGTGATTGGATATGTTTACCCTCCCTTTGGGTGGTGTTATCCATATTTCACCCCGTGCCAAATATTGAATTAACCACGATCCCACACAAGAGGAAACAAAATCAAAAGTGGATGAATCGGGGAAAAAGTTGTTTCTTTGCCCCTTGTTATCTCAAAGGGGGTAAAAGTTGAAAAATGGCCCGCAACTCCACCCAGGGAAAAAGTTAGCATTTAGGCCTGAGTCAAAGCCAAGGCAGGAATTAGAAGAAAGGGGACCCATTTTCGAGCTATTTTCCCACCCTCATGTACAGACCTAATACAAACTTCAAGGGGCGTATCTTTCGACTCATGGCTCGAAATATTGCAAATCTGATGCCGTTGGAAAAGGATCTCAGCTATAATGATGCCGTTGGGATCTGAAACTTTAATTTTGAGGAGGTTAGGAGAAGAAAATGGAGGAAACGTCTTTGGACCTTTAATGTGGGATCCATCTGTCTCAACAACCAGATCAGATTCAATTTGTTTCCACCATTTCCTCTTCCTTTAAGGCGCTAAACCAAGGATTGATGCATTAAAGATGGATTTGGGGAGAGATTTCATCAGAGGCATTAACAACGGTGGTTGAGCTTCAACCTATTTTCCCGCTTCTTTCTCTTTCCTTCTTTCAGGTTGAATCTATAAATATGGGGGCAGGATTCGTTGTAAAGGGTTGGACATTCTTTGTTTTGCAGGCTCCCTCTTCCTTCTAGAAAAGGGATCTGTGGGGTTTAGGCCTTCCACTAAAATTGTAATATGTTTCTGCCTCTTGGCTACTTTGTAATGGACTGTATCAATCTACAAAGCAATAAAACACGACTGTGATAGATTTTAGATCCTCTCTTGTCTCTTTTGCTTTCATCAGGCCTTCCATTATATATCTGGCTATCTGTGTTGGTTTATTGTATGCATTTTGTTGGTTTGTGTCTATTAGCAAAACAAGTGTTCATCATTCCTTTGGTGCATCACCTCGTAGTTTAGATTTGTTTTAATTTTTGTATTCCTTCTATCCATGTCTCCTTGGTAAATTTTAGATTAGGATTAAGAACAGATTCTCTGCAAGTTTCTATGTATGCACCTAAACAGAGGAATAAGGAACCAACCTTTAATCTGGAGAGCTTTTCCATTTTGCAAGGTCCCACACCTTGGGGAAAGTTCAATGTTATGCAATCACACCAAATGAGTTTGCCTTAGAAAAGAATATTTTTAGAACTCATTTAGGGGTACTGTGATTTTACATTAACAGGTGGATGTGATGTGGTTTTAGGTGCACAATGGCTCCACACTTTGGGACCCATTCTATGGGATTTTTCTGAGCTCTAGATGCAGTTCATAACTAATAGCCAAAAACACACCTTAAAGGGATTAGTGCTAGGATCTGCTTCCATCATCAAATCCCATCGCATGGAAAATATTCTAAAGAAAGGCTCCTATGGTATAGTTACCCAGTTGTACTCCATCTACCTCCAACCCCCCACTACCACTAACAACCTTGCAGATTTGCAAGCCATCCTCGACAAACATGCTACTATTTTTCTTGAATCAATGGGTTTTCCTCCTTCACTAAATGTTAGGAAATATAATTTATTAGTGCTCCATTATTATAGATATTGTAAAGAGAATAATTACGTGAGTAATTATTCACATATTTGGTTGTATTATTTGATAGTTGTGATATTGTTGTGAGTTACAACAATATCACGGATATAGGTAGATTGTTGGAGCAACTTCCTAGAATATAGGAATTGCATCTCATTATATATTGTATGATCTGGAATGAATTAAGATGGATTATTATTGTAGTATTATTCCTTATAAATTTGTTGATGTGCTTTTCAAATATTACTACATCCCACTCCTCCCAGGAAGCATCCCCCCAACATCCGTCCCTACCGCTATCAATATCTACAAAAGTCTGAAATTGAAAACTTAGTCTGGGACCTCCTCAAATATGGCATCATTCACCCCAGCACCAACCCATACTCCTCTCCAGTACTTCTTTTCCACAAAAAGGATGGATTGTGGCAGCTCTACATTGACTTTCGTGCCCTCAACCGCCTCACCATCAAGGATGAATTCCCCATTCTGGTCATTGATGAGCTTTTGGATGAACTCCATGGGGTAAATTTTTTCTCTAAATTGGACCTTCGCTTCGGCTATCACTAGATTTGAGTACATCCTAAATACATTCCAAAAACAACCTTCCGCACTCATGAGGGTCACTATGAATTTTTGGTCATGCCATTTGGCCTTACCAGTGCCCCTTCCACCTTTCAAACACTCATGAATAAGATCTTTCAAGCTTTCCTTCGTCAATTTATCTTAGTTTTGTTTAACGATATCCTTATCTATAGCCGCACTTGAGCCGAGCACCTCTAGCATATTGACAAGGCATTAAAAATTCTAACAGACAATAAATTACATGCCAAACAGTTCGAGTGTTCCTTTGGCCTCAAAGAAGTGGAACATCTAGGGCACATTGTTTCTGCCAACGGGGTCCGTGTCGATCCTAACAAGATCATTGCAATGCAGGAGTGACATTGGCAAATAACTCTCAAGATCCTTCATGGTTTCCTAGGCCTTACAGGGTACTACCATAAGTTTGTCAAGGAATATGGAAAGATCGCAGCCCCCTTGACCATCTTATTGAATAAGGATACCTTCACCTGGAACGTAACAACTGACCAGGCATTTGTGGCACTTGGCTATGTGTAGCACACCAGTGTTGGCCATGCCAGACTTCACTCAAACTTTCACCATTTAAAATGGATGCATGTGGGAATGGATTGGGTGTTGTCATTCTCCAAGTAGGTCTCCCAATCACCTTCACTAGCAAAGATCTTTCGGGACGAAACTCATCCTCATCTACATATGAGAAGGAAATGATGACAGTTCTCCATGTCATCCAAAAATGGAGGCCATACCTCCTGGGGAATCATTTTTGCATCTAAACAAATCACCATAATTAGAAATATTTCTTAGAACAACGGGTCTCATCCCCAACACAGTAAAAATGTGTCAAAAAACTCATGGGGTATGACTATGAGATAACCTATAAGAACGGTAAAGATAATATTGTGGCCAATGCTCTCTCATGCGCATATGAGGACAAAGCATCCTTGTTGGCCATCTCCATTCCCATCCCAAACTAGCTAGAATTTGTACAAAAGGGGTGTGCACTTGATCCCTCCTCACAACACCTCATACAACGATTGGCCACCAACCTTGCTGCCATACCACATTATTCACGGGATGGTGCATTTCTGTGACACAAGGGTCGTGTGGTGCTTCCCCATTGCACATACCTTCATCACATTGTCTTCTATGAAATCCATGCTTCTCCATCAGTAGGACACTCCAGATTTCTCAAAACATATGAGTGGGCATGACGAAACTTCTTTTGGAAAGGAATGAAGGGTACTATTAAATAGATGGTGGCAAAATGTGATACCTACCAATGCAATAAAGTTGAGACAACAACAATTCTAGGTTTGTTGGATCCCTTGTGAATCCCCACTAGGATCTGGATAGATATCTCTATGGATTTTATCGAGGGTCTCCCTAAGTCGGGAGGTAAATCAATGATCTTGGTTGTGGTTGACTGCCTCTCCAAATATAGTCATTTTTGTTTCCTCACCCATCCATATTCCACCTCCACAGCCGCGCAAATTTTCATGAATCATATTTTCTGTCTACATGGCATTCCTTCCTCCATTGTCTCTAATCATGAAGCCACTTTCACCAACAAATTTTGGATAGAGATTTTCTGCCACACAGGGACCCAACTAAAGATGAGCTCTAGATATCACCCCTAGATAGATGGCTAGATAGAAATTTTCAACAAGTGTTTGCAAGTGTTCCTTCGTTGCTTTGTTTCACAATAACAACACTAGTAGACAAAGTGGCTTCCCCTTGCAGAGTGGTGGTACAATACCTCTTACCACACTTCTACTAAAATGACCCCATATGAAGAAGTCTATGGTCAAAAGCCACCAAATCTTCTTCCATATCACCTTAGAAGTTTGAGAGTTCATGAAGTTGACACTACTCTCTGCAACCGAGATCAGATTCTTAGCACTCTACGAGCCAATCTCCACATGGCACAGAATCACATGAAGTAGTAGGTTGATTAGCACTGCTCTAAGCACACCTTCCAATCAGGCGATATGGTCTTCCTTCATCTGCAACCTTACAAGTAGTCCTCCTTGAAGCTCAAAGGGCGTCATAAGCTTTATCCAAATTTTTAGGGGCCATATAAGGTCCTCCAGAAAATTGGTTCAGTTGCTTACAAGTTGTAGCTTCCACCTTCCTCTAGAATTCACCCAGTTTTCCATGTTTTGTGTTTAAAGAAAGTTCTAGGAACCAATGCCCAAGCACAAACCACTTTACCACAACTCAATAATGAAGGCTCTATCCTTCTCGAACCAGAAGCCATTCTCAACAAACGGACCTGCCAACTCCGATCCCGCTCCATCATAGAAGTTCTAATCCAGTGGCATAACTTGAGCTCCCGGATGACTTTTCCCACAATTTTTTATATGAAATTGACTTGAAATGGCCTTTTAAAAACAATGGGAGGGTTATCATACCTTGATTCTACTTATAACCTCCTAAAAATAGGATTTTCATTCGAGATAATAGGTTGTGCATGTTGAAATCAGACTTTGGGCAAAATTATTTGAGTCTTGTGAAAAATGTGATACCACCACCCTCTAGAGATCTGAATTACCTTTCTGAAGATGTTTTGTTTTTCCTTCAACTCTTCACATATCTCCTGGAATCGCTTCTCAAAGCTCAGGGGGTGTTTTTGCACTACAAGCTGCTTCACCCTCCAGGACTTGCTTCTGTTTAAACTGTCCCAAAACCTCTGAAACTTCCCATAATATTCCAAAACCAATTGCACAATGTTATTAGCTCTCTGAAACACCTCCTTGATGAGTTTGAGCCTTTCATTCTGCTCTGGGGGTGCGCACTAGCCTTAGGAAGACTAGAAGATAGCCTTTCTTAAGCTTCTCAAAGAGCCTCTCTTGATGAATCTTGTCTTGGAAGTACCTGAATGTACTTGATATGCCTAAATTACCTATGGACATGATGAAACAACACATTGGAATAATTTGATGGATGGGATATGGTTGATACAAGGGTTAGGATGGTCTGGTGGAGGGCTCAGGATGACCTTTACGCAAAAAAATTCACAGTAGGGTATGGTTGTCATGCTTTCAAGTTTGAATTTTGCCCTTGCAAAAACTCATGACAACAAGTAACGAACAACATTGGAAACCCTGTGACATCATTTAACTATCATGGCCAATGTCATATGTAGAAAAGTCACACCTGCATTTCCTATATTTTTCCAAAAAGCAAGTCTAAAGACACTTAAAAGCAAAATGAATTGAAACCTACCTTTATTTGGACTTGATATACATTTTGACTATCTTTGGGGACATTTTCATATACAAATTTTCCTTGAGATTTACTCTTGCAATTTTTTATTAGTTACCCTTTCCCAATATAAAACCTACCCGAGGATCTATTGCAACTCATCCTCTTCAATCCTCATAAGCTTCTATTTATAGATTTCAATTGAAAATTTTAAGCCCTTCTCTTAGGGCGCATCCTTATTACTTCAAATTGTGATATTCTTTCAATCGTAATTCTGATTTCAAATTTGGAAGAAGTGTCATGATCATACTATCGAAACAAATCCAACTATATACTACGTGTTTTTTTTTTTAAATAAAAAAACACCTATTTTTCATCTCGTGATCTTTACTCACTGAATTTCTTATTATGCCTTATTTCACAATTTCTAACCTAACTGTGACCTACTTACTATCCTCTTATCCTTCCATGAGATCCCCTTAGCTTAGAGATTATTGCTTATTTAATTTCTAGTGTTTTTTTAGTTATGCATTACTTCGGTTCACATTGCAGCTCTTTCTACAATCTAGCGATTCACTATGTGGACACACTCGTGGATTGGTAAGTATACATGTATGTATGCTTTATTTGAGTTCATGATTTCATTACTTTTTGTATTGCATGTCTTTTTTAGTACTTCAATTTCAATGTCACATTTTATTTTCCCAAAGGTTGTCTCATGTACACTTTTTGTGACACACGATGATCTTTGGTTAGGGAATATGTATATATCTAATTTTTCATTTCACTAATTTTTGTTCTTCGTAGGCATCATTGGCACATTGGATTCCATAGAGTGGTATCCTCAAGGATATTATTGGGAGCTGTGAGTAGGATATTATTGGGAGCTGTGAGTAACCAAAAATGTTTATGTGCATCCTTCATTGGTTGCATTGAGTTGGTTGGCAGTGACACTTATGAGAGAACTTTGATGTGTATCCTGATTATATCACACTTAACATGTTTTTATACCTCTTCAATCACCTTTTATAGATTCCCTATGACATCACCTCACCATCATCTTATAATCACATCCATGCCTACTTTCAACACACAAAGACCTTTTTCATGTCACCCCCTCTTAGCACCTTTGAGTCTCCCTCCACCAATTTGACCTCCCCATGACTACACATTTTCTTGGCCAACGGTATTGACCATGGTTAATATTATTAGACAAACAATTACTCATAGTAGATACCGTCGGCTAACTTAAAATTTGAATGCTAGCATATCACTATGTATACTCGGTGGATGATCCAACACATCATCAGTAATGCAATTTTTTGGCACTTGTCAATCTACCCTTAAAGCCTTAGAGGTCTTGAAGTTAGTCTTATTTGTCTTCTTTGGAGTTCACACTTGGACCATTGAGTACTTGGGAACTACAATCCTATGAGTTGGACTTACTATGGTCTACCCAACCTTTAGAGTCTTCTATTAAAGGTTTTCTTAGGCCTTCTTCTATTCGTTTGTGGTATCCCACATCAACTTTCTCATAAGGTGATGTCAGTCTTGTAGGGATAATTATTGCACCAATGGTGTCTTCAAGCAAGTATCTTTAACCTTTCTTTTCCTTTAATTCATTTCAAATTTGGATGTTTATTTGATGTGGTCATGCATAGATTAGAGTAGGGAAGTGTATTCTTTATCTATTCCATTTTTATATAATGACATTTGTCTTACGAGTCCCATTTTGGGACTTACAACCTCTCACAACGTATGATATTTATGACTTATATTTATAGCCCCAATGTAAGAATCTTTACCCTATTACAAATTGATTACAACCGCAATACAACATTATTATTATTAAATTGTTATTGGGAGTTAATTAGATGTCACTACCCTATTCTAGATCAAGGCTTTGGAACCCTATATCACATATAGAGTTTGGAGTAGTCTTCCTGATTCCACATTTCTAACATACATCCCCAAGGTGTGCATCTTCAATATGCCCCCCTTCATTATCTTAATATGGGCATTTCTTTATCTACATACACAATACAGTAGGAAACTATTTATTGAATTCCTTAAGGATGACATGATTAACAACGAGATCCTTTATTGTGTCGATGACCCCCCACACTTTATTAATATATTGATCAATGATGCTCAAGTGTGGAAGGTCTTAGTAGATGAAGTATCAAGAATCAATGTCATATACCTATAGATAATCAAGACTTTAAGATATTCTCAAAAAGACACAACTCAATTATCATGGCTTCAACAAAAACAATCAAAATACCCTTGGATGTATTTGTCTTCCCAGTATGATAAGAACCAAAATGGTATACACCAAGGTCATGGTCTTGATATTCAAATTTTATACAACTTGCTATTAGGTTGATCTTGGACACATCACATGAGAGTAATTGCCTCCTTAAAAGCCAATACATAAAATTCACTCATAACGTTGTACAAGCATGAGGTTGAATCTAATCAATAAGACATCCCAATAACAAATTCTATAAGCGAATACTACATCTCCAATACAAAAAAAAATGTCTATAGTGTACCATTCCTAGAGTTTTTCAACATCAATTTGGATCTAAAAGTTACTATAGTTGATTCTGATGATGATGATCCTAATGAGTTCCAAAGTACATGTAACACTTCTAAGTTACCATGTTGTATTACAGATTGGCTTCCTACATTTTGTTTACCAAAGAGATCACTACCTGCCTATATCTGACAACAAGAGTGATAAAGGTATTCCATTTAATGCTAATGAAGCCCCTTACAATGATGATATTTACCAATGTAACATGGTTGGGATTGCTAAAATTTTCTAAAATCCACTTCTCCTCTTTTCAAGAGCATTTTGTAAAATTGGCGTTGCTACCAAAGACTCCTCCAATGATACTCATCATCCCGACCACAATGATAAGGAAACATGCAAAATATAGCCCTCTTATGATGAAAACTACATCATGTCTCAAGCGCAAGCTATGCACTTGGATGGGCTTCATTATCAATAAATTTTAGCCTAAAAGCATGCCTTCAAACATGAAGCTGACATAATAAATATCACCTATGATCTAATTTCACCTTTCGTTACCTCACAGGGCAACTTATGATGCTCATCTTGACCCTAATTCAAACCTTGGGGAAATTTATTATGTTTTCTCTTTCCATACCTAACACTTTGGCTTCAACAAGAACAATCAAAAGACCCTTGGATGTATTCGGCTTCCCAGTATGATAAGAACCAAAATGGTATGCACCAAGGTCATGGTCTTGATATCCAAATTTTATACAACTTGCTATTAGGTTGATCTTGGACACATCACATGAGAGCAATTGTCTCATCAGAAGCCAATACATAAAATTCACTCATAACATTGTACAAGCATGAGGTTGAACCTCATCAATGAGACATCCCAATAGCAAATCCTAAAAACGAATACTACATCTCCAATACAAAAAAATGTCTATAGTGTACCATTCCTAGAGTTTTTCAACATCAATTTAGATCTACAAGTTAGCATAGTCAACTTTGGTGATGATGATCCTAATGAGTTCCAAAGTACGTGTAACGCTTCCAAGTTACCATGATGTATTACAGATTGGCTTCCTATATTTTGTTTACCAAAGAGATCGTTATCTGCTTATATCTAACAACAAGAGTGATAAAGGTATTCCATTTAATGCTAATGAAGTCGCTTACAATGATGATATTTACCAATGTAACGAGGTTGGGATTGCTAAAAAATTCTGAAATTTGCTTCTCTTTCCAAGAGCATTTTATAAAATTGGCGTTGCTACCAAAGAATCCTCCAATGATACTCATCATCCTAACACAGTGATAAGGAAACATGCAAAATATAGCCCTCTCTTATGATGAAAACTACATCGTGTCTCAAGTGCAAGCTAGGCACTTGGATGGGCTTCATTATTAATAAATTTTAGCCTAAAGACATGCCTTCAAACATGAAGCCAACATAGTAAATGCCACATATGATCTAACTTCGCCTTTTGTTACCTCACAGGGTAACTTATGATGCTCATCTCAACCCTAGTTCAAAGCTTGGGGCAATTTATGATGTTTTCTCTTTCCATACCTAACACTTTGGGGCATCTTATGATGCCAACCATTTCATGACCTCAAGCTTGAAGGCATCTTACAATGTTCACCCTTTGCCAAACTTGGGTGCACCCTTCCTAAGATATCAAATAAGACTTCAAAAAAAAATCAAGGAACCAACAAATGCTCAATGCTTGCAAAAGTACTATACTCGGCATATATGTCTCTCATCTTCACATGCATAGTCTTCGTGTTCTTTTTCTATAAATAAACAGATATAAGTAGCATAATTTATATTTACATGCTCATATCATGATTATTATGTACTTCCATTTTGGTGTTCTCTTACCCTCAATTGGATGTGCTTTGAAGTTTTTTTACATTTTTCACTTCACCTCTAGGTTTTATATTATTCATAATTTTTAGATATTATATTCACCTCTTCGTTATATACTTATATTTTATTTCTTATTTTTTTATTGATTCCGCTTCATCTTTGGGCTTTATATATTTTCTTGCATCATATTTTTCACATCTTGGTTTAATATGTTGCATAGTCTTTTACATCCAATCTTCGCTTCTTGTGTCATGTCCCATAGCTCTTTACATATTATCTTCACCCCTAGGTTTGATACACTCTGTATTTTTTACATATAATCTTCACCCCTTCGTTTGATATACTCAAATTTTCATAGCTTATCTTCACCACTTGGTTTTTTGTGCTTCTTAGTTTTTGTATCTTTAAAACGAAATATTTCTACAAAAGAAATCCCGACACCAAATACCAACCTCGTCACCATAATGATAAGTCTCAACAAAGTTTCAAAACAATATCTCATGAAAAACTAAATACGTCTTTACAACAGATATTTGTCGTTGGTTCCTCGCAGCTTGTTTCTTTTGGCTAGTTGTTTTGGTGCTATGTTTCTTTTGTAAGGGATGGGGTCCCTGTAATCCTCTTTTACCTTTTATCAAAAAAAAAATTGATAAGGGAACTATACATCTCATGAAAAGCATGTCTTCATAACACCTTTAAATGAGCTTTCTACAAGAACCATTGACTTCCTCATATAACTTTTACATTGACTTCCTCGTAAATTTTACATTTGACTTTCCTTGAGGGAAATTGTACCTAGACCAGAGAGCAACTCAATTGAAGGAGATATCTTATGTGTCATTTAGAGATAACCTTCCAATTGATAACTTGTATTTGAGAAGGTGAGTCTTCAATTCTTCACAATTTGAATCGAGGGAAGAAGATCACAACACAAGTGAATATCTTTATTACGCCAAAAGGCGTGTTCTAAGTTAGAAATCTCGAGGGGCTCTGAGGCGGACAACGACATGAGCGAGCGTGATTTTTTGGTCGACAATGTACGCATTGATATCTACCGTACACGTGGTTGTCTGTAATGACATGAAATCCAGCTGCCTCACGAGCTTTTTAGGCGGAACTTCCCCTAGCTGCGGCTGAACCGTCTGTTCCGTCACACTACGAATCCATTCCAGAGATGCCATTACTCCATTACACAATCAATTAATGCAAATAAAAAATTAAACACAGACAAAAAAATTAGAATGCACAGACAGCTAAAATAGTTCACCTACAAATATATATGAGCCGAAGAAATAATTTATCAGCAAGATCGGCCCCAAATTTACATAAATCGCACCCTGCACAAGTTCAAAATGTCAAAAATTTTGAATAAAAATAAAAACAGCCGGGGGTTTTGATTTGGAGAAAAATTGACGGAAAAACTTTGGAATCTTTATGATTCCTTTATTTTTTCCTTCGCTACCTACTCCTCTCTCCCTCCTACCTTTTGAAATTGAATTCAATAATAACTTGACGGCCGCGATCCTCCGTTTCGCCGCATCGGACGGCCGTGGTAATGGAGAGGGAATCCGACGGACCAGATTCATAGGCCACCGTATTATGGGCTCTCCACCGTCCGATCGCCGCACAATATCTGGATGCTTATGTTGTTGTTTTTCAAACCACCAAAGAGAAAAGTGGGGGCGAGTGCGGTATATTCAATTTGCGGGGGTTTCATAATTAAAGGTTTGTAAAATTTAGCAGGTGAAAGTTTTGATTTTTCATTTTTGTTTCTTCATTTTAACATTTAAAAAGTGGCGATTTATAAAGAGTTTAGGTTTTTAAAAGGAGCCTATGATGTGATGGGAATGTGGACAAATCTTTGCTTGTGTTTTCTATTTGTTTTGATTTTGAAAATTTTAAGAATGCCTTGTTACGCCAAAAGGCGTGAACTCTGACGGGAAGCAGGGGTTAAGTTTAAACGCCGTTTAGACGTTTTCCATTATTTTAGACGTAAAATACTTGTAAATATTTTATCTAACCGTCACACGCGACTTGCACTTTTAAAATGTGACCGTCAATTTTTATATAGGTTTGTATATAAATTATAAAAATATATGTAAATATATAAAAAAAGATATAATAAATATAGAATAATTAGTAAAAAATAACATTATTTTGTGTTTTTGAAGGGCAGTATTGAAAAATTACCGTCACCTGAAAATTGCTTGACAGGCATAGGTGGCCGTCAAATTTAACCCATGGCAGGAAGGCTCCAGGCTTCTGACAGCGGAGGAGACTGCAGCGATGGAGATGTATTGGTCAACGATGGATGGCACTTCTTGAGCCCTACACGTGTATTTGTGAATAGTGACCCAGATTTGTGAACAGTGACCTGCGGAGGAGAAGAGCCCAGCACCATGCTCGGAGGAGGGAGATCCATTTTGGGAGCTAGAAATGGAGGACAGATGCCAGAGTCCTAGCTGGAGGTGGAGATGCCTCTTTCGTCAGCATGAAAAGGGGAGTATGGGTACCTCCTTCTATGACAGTACATTTCAGTCTGGGAAATATTTAAAAACATCTTTGTGAGGACTGTGAGAATGGCTTTGGGTTTGTTGTTGTCCGTGGCTCACAAATACTGAAGCATAGAAGTCCCTTTCTATTTAGCTGCTGGCTGTGATTGAAGCTGGAGGAACCCGAAGTCATCATCTGACCAGGTATTGCTCTTTACTTTGTTAGAGGATGAACAAACCCGCTGGTTTTCCCTAGAAAATTAGGTTTTCCTGTTTCAATCGGTTCCCAGTTTAACATTCTTGCTTGCACTGTACATTACATAGATATCCTGCAGGGACTAATCTCTTGTGCTTGAACCCCATAGTTTTTACCCATACACATTTCCATCAGGCCCTGCCTCCATGAGCATGTTGTTAGAGTATTTAACTCCCCTGACCATTGTAGCCTCGTCTGTAGAACAGAGCAGTCCAGCATTAAATAGCAAAGTTAAATTCCTCAATGGGGGTGGAAAATGACATTTTGTTGTCTGTTTTTTTAGATTGTTGTTACGATTATCAATGATTGCCGTCTTGGTGATTCATCAATATCTATTATGCCCACAGATCCTCATAAATTTTGTGTGCAACTAGCATTGTTGTATTTAATTCATTAAGGTAGAAGTCAATATTCTCTCATTATTTGTGATTTTTTTTGCCATCTTAGATTCTAAGCAATTCCCTCTGTCATCAAATGATGGGTCATGTTTATGTCTTCCGTATATTGGATTAGATGGTTTGGTCTGATGGCTCAAAAGAAATTTTATGTTTTGTACACTTTTATTTCTCATTCGTTCTCTATTCACCATATGCATGAATGTTTGATAGTGTGGCATGTTTAAGTCTCCAACCTCCTGGCTGCTTGTTTAAAATCCCGCTACACTGGAACTCTGCATTGATTATTAAGTTCTAATTTGTAGAAATGAATGTGCCACATTCTTTTGAAGAATGTTTGGATATAAATTATGCATCATTTCTGTACTGTGAACCAGAACAACCAGCCCCCATTGTCATGCATGTATGTTTAACTGTTTGACACGTATAAGTTTCCAACCTCCTTACTGATAAATTGAAATCCCACAAGACTGGAACTCTATTATTTTGGGGAAAGATTTGGATTTAAAGTATGTATCATTTTTGTGAATGATCTTGAACTAGGATAAGCAAAGCCCCTGTTTGAGGATAAAAGGGAGGCTTGAATTCTGTTTTTATTCATTTTAGTTTGGTTTGAGTGTACTAGTAGCTTGCTTTTACTTTCTTCAAGCACTCCCTTCTTTATATATACCTTGAGAGGCTTAAAAGATCCTCCTGGCTGCTTATTTAAAATCCCACTAGACTGGAACTCTGCATTAATTGTTAGGTTCTGATTTGTAGAAATGAATACCTACCTCATCTGCTAGAATGTAGGAAAAAGTGGATTATGCATTAACCTCGATGAAAACCTATAGGCATGTTTTACATAAAGGTATTTAGTTGACTTGGTTGGCTACTAGGTAATTTTCAAAACCCAGTGATAGTACTCAACAACTGTAGTATTCTATGAAGGTGTAATTGGCAACATTTCTAATTTCGCCATCTCTGCCACTGCCATGTAGCTGGATAGTACATATTATCTATTTTTTTCATGAATGCTCATCCTGCTACCAATTCTGTGTCAAGGAATTTTGCATCCCTACAATATCTTCTTGTCCTATCTCATCTACTGTGAGGGCCTTTTTTCTTGTAAATTTTGTCTGTGATACCCACAAGGTGCATCAAAAGAAGTCCATCATGTACTTTTGAATGCATAAGCATAATAAAAACATCATTCCATTCCCTGGCTGAAATGCAACCCGTCTTCAGTGGCTCTGCAGTAGCTCCTACAGACCTGGTAACTCTTAAATGTAACCAGTCGTGAGTGGCCCTGTAGTAGCTCCTACAGACCCGGTAAAACATCAATTATTACGGTGATAGCTGTTAAAATGTTTTCACCAAAATGTACTTATGCATCTGAGAGTTTATAATAATGTTGCCAGGGCCCGAATATGACTTGGAGGAGCAATTGTATCACATTTTCAATGAACTCGGGCCTCAAAATCTGAGGTCCTTTGGCCTTTTCAACCTTTTTGATATTGTCATACATCCATGTTTATATAATGACCATATGGTTTGTTTTTAGAGTCCCTGTTTCATCACTGCAAATACATGATGCAAGACTTATTGTCTCACATACTGAAATGTGCTGCTAAATGCTCCATCGTTTGTCATCATTTTATTACTAAGGAAAGGCTCAAGGTCTGCCAATGGAAAACTTCTGGAACTGCAACTACAACAATTGTCAATGCAGTTACAACAATTGTCACTGCAGTTTCTAAGAATTTTAATATAGAAACTTCATCAGTGCCAAACAGTGATTAATGACTGATAATCTTCTCTGTTGGCGTCATTTAAGCTTCTTCCTCAAAAGAGGCTCACTTCTCATCGCTCATTTACAGGGGATCATATACATCAGGAATTGGGTTATTAAAATAAAATAAATTTTAACTCCTTTATCATGGATTATTAAAATAAAATTGTGACTCCTTTATCATCTAATCTAGCTACAAGGATGTCTAAGCCATCAGCCACCTTAACCTCATCTTGCCTCGTTACCAATTTACTGAGTACGTGTAGTTGAGCATTAGGATTTTAGACTCGTTAAATGTAGTTGGCTCATTTCCATTTCTGCTATTTAACAAGGACAGGTCCTTGAATCACGTTTAACTCTTGTTTCAACACTTCGATCTTGATATTGTGTATGCTATCTATATAACAATTATTTTGAATTCCTTTGTAAACTCCAATATACGTCAACTTGATCCATACGCTTCCATTCAGACTCCCATGAGGTTTTGATAACATTAATAGTTGATTTATTGTTTATTTCTTTTAGCATATAAAAAGTTCCTACGTATCCATTTGTTATTAGATTGGATACACAATACAATCTTAGTTTAGATATCCTATTTTTTTGTGTGATGAATATGCCTTTGGTCTCTTTTATAATAATAAAACATTTTGACTGTAGTTTGAGGATAAAAGGGAGGCTTGAATTCTGTTTTAATTCATTTTAGTTTGGTTTGAGTGTACTGGTAGCTTGCTTTTACTTTCTTCAAGCACTCCCTTCTTTATATATACCTTGAGAGGCTTAAAAGATTGAAAAACATATTTTATGGAAACTGCATTTAGTATTATGCAACATTGCTTGTTATGATCTTGTGAACCTTTTTTAAGGTTATTGGATGCTAAATTATACTACTGTAAACTAAGAGTTACAACCACGTTAAGAAAACATGAAAGCTTATTAGATGCTTAATTATGCTAGGAGATCCATCCATGTTAAGAAGACATGGAAGCTTATAATATGCTTAATTATCCTACTGTAAACTAGGATTTCTACATGGAACTTATTCATATACAATTATCAGCCCCGGCATATTACACGATGCGAATAAAATCCATCACCAACCTCCGACAGTGACAATGAGTCAGAGGGCGAGCCCCCCCTGCCTGTTTAGCAACTATATGATTGGCAGGTTTTGGCTCGATTCCAGCCAGGGAACACTTCTCTCCTTGACAGCTTGCAAATGTTGGGCCTTCGTGATTTTGACACCCTTCACAATTGGAGTGCACATCGAGTTCCTATTGCTCTGCAGTCTCTTGGGGCCACTTTCATCGAAGACAAAAAGGCAGAGCATATTTCAACTTCCCTCGTGGACAGATTCCACCCTCCAGCTTCATGTTTATCTCTAGAACAAAAACAAGCTTTCAACATAGTTATTCAACACTTCGCTCACAAATCCAACCTTCCTCCACTGAGACTTATTATACAAGGTACTACTGGTACTAGAAAATCATTCCTCATTAACATTTTAAAGTCTTCATTTGCATCTTCATCCATCCAAGGCCTTTCACCTCTCCTTCTACTCACCCCAACAGGGGTTGCTGCTTTCAACATTTCAGCTTCAACAATACACGCAAACCTCTGGATTCCCATTAAAGAACTCAAACCGTTAGAGGGCCAAGCTTTATCATCTCTTCAAGACTCCCTCAAGCACACCGAATACATTCTAATTGATGAAATGAGTTTCGTCGGGCCAAAATTGCTTTCCATAATTGACTACCGTCTTAGGGAAGTTTTCCCGCACTTCAAGAATTCTACATTTGGAGGCAGATCTATGATCCTTGTTGGAGACCTCGGTTAACTTCCTCCAGTTATGGACATTCCTCTTTATGCCAGCAAGTCATATGGAGCTACCCTTTGGCAAGAATTCAACATACCCGTCTGCCTTCATTCAATCTTCCGTCAACAAGGTTGTGCTCTAGCACATGCATCATTTCATAAGTTGCTGCTTAACATTCGCAACACAATACCTCTACTGCAGGACTGGGAAGCTCTTATGTCAAGATCTGTTTCCTCCCTTTCCAAACAAGAAAACATTGATGTTAAAGATGCCCCTCATCTTTTCGCTCAGAATGACCTTGTGGACTCCTGCAACCTTATTATGTTGAAATCCCTTAACTCTCCTATTGCCAGATCAATTGCTAAAAAGACCAGACGTCTTGCATCAGGTGACATGAAAGACGATCAATTAAAGCCCAAGGTTCTTCTTTGCATCAACCAAAAATTAATGCTTTCTGCAAACTTGTGGGTTGACAAAGGTCTTGTCAATGGCGCTACTGGTTCTATCATTGACATAGTCTATGAGGAATCCTCCAAACCTCCAGGTCTGCCTCTTTTTGTCGTCATCAAGTTTGATCGTTACACAGGACTTCCCTGGGATTTGAACAACCCCTTGCATGTTCCTATTCCTCCCATTTCTAGAGGGGGTCATAGACAACTACCGCTCAAAATGGCATGGGCTTTTTCTATCCACAAGTCTCAAGGACTTACATTAACACGGGCTACAATCGACATTGGCGGAACTGAAAGACAAGGCCTAACATTCACTGCTATCTCAAGAGTTTTGTCTCTTTCTTCCCTTCGAATTTCTCCAGTGTTCTCTTTCTCCCGCTACTCTCGCATGTCCTCCATTCCCCTTCTTCAATCTAGGCTACAAGAGGAATCTCGCCTTCACTGCCTTCCATCTTCTCTCCCACACCTCGCCCAACACTCGTCTTAACAACTTCACCTCTTCCACCTTTCTCAATCTACAAACTCCATCGGTGCAAGAACTTCCTTATAGCAACATCGCATGTACATATCGCGTTCATTTTGTATCTAATACCCCTTTTTTCCATGAGTTTGCAATGTCTGGAACTACTTTAAATGCAATATTTAAACTATGTTCCTGAACTTAGGTTTTCAAAAGTTTTTTTGGGGATTGTACTACTGACCGATTTGATATAACTAATACTTTTGAATTGACTCCCTGTTGTTATTTTATATTTAACTTTTAAAAAACATGATGCTTTTGTTTTATTTTAACATTTTCTTATTTTGGCCATTTGCCCACCGATATATATAGTCTTCTACTAAAATATTCGTTACATTACAATTGTCTTTCCTTTTGTTTATATTTCCTCCACTTATTTTTCTTTTCCTACTCCTACCTTTACTTGCATTGACGAAGTATTTTTTTAAAACCACTCTCCTATTTTGTTCCGTTTTAACACTATTCTTTCCCTCCTCCTCCGTTTCCTTCTCCCTTTTTCATTTCTTTTAAACCTTTACCTCAACTATTTTCTTCTTTTCTACTTCGTTCTCCTTCTTCCCCTGCCTCTCTTTCGGCGTTTTCATCGCACACATCACGTGCGATTGCTAGTTCAAATTAATGTTGTATTTGAACAGAGGAAGCGCGGATGGAGGAAGGAAGTCCGGGGTTTGAGGGTCTGCGAAGGGAGGACAACGATGGATATGGAGCAGATGAGGTAGACTACTCCGATGATCCATTTGTGGATCAGTCCATTTTTTCTCTGCAACATAGTGAGGTTTGGTTGCGGAAGGGAGTGGAAGTTTCAGTTTCCTGGATCCATTTGCTCATGGTGTAGTCGAATATGCATTGGAGCCGAGGATTACGGCAGGGACAGGGGTACTTCCCGCCATTACGGGGTTCAAGAAGACGGTTTGCTCATGTGGGGAGGCTTCCTTCCCCGAGGAGATTGGTTAGTTTTTAGACGGGAGCTCTCTCTTCTCCCAAGACACTTTTATCGGCCCAATTCTGGATTATGAGACGTTTTTGGGTTGATGTGGAACGGAGACAGGGGAAGAACAGGGTCAACCTCGAAGCGGATTTGGGAATCGAACAGGACCGAGATCTTCCAGGCAAGCAAGGAAGGGAGGGAAGAAACGAAGGTGTATTAAAACAAAGAAATTAGAGTCTTTCGTGCTTGGAGAGGACGTCAAGCTGCACGAGGTAGCTGAGTTTGCTGATAAAACTATTGTTGGATGGGCCCGAAATCATCGGTTTGGGATACACTCGCTCAAGGAGTGGGTGAAGGAAAGTTGGGGCGACAGATTAAGGTATGAGCTAAAGGTTTTTCTTCTGGCCAGGGGATGGTTTGCATTCACCCTTAAAACGGCTGAAGATGTTCAATGGATCTTGAAATTGGTATGGAGTTTGGACTCCACTCCACTCCTTTTGAAAGCCTGGACGCCCCTATTTGATGCCTGGAAGGAAAGGATGGATATTATATATGTGTGGGTACGACTACCAGGCCTTCTAGTTGCTCTCAGATCTATGGATGTTTTCAAGAATATAAGTGACAGGTTGGGGAAATTTATTAAAGTTGATCTTTCCTTTAGGCAAACCGGGGTCATGACGGTAGCCCAGATCTTGGTCAATATGGATATGAGGGACGGATTGGCAGAGGAATTGGTGATTGCAATAGGTGAACTCATCCATTGTCAGATATTGAATTATGAGAGCATCCCTTTTCACTGTCATCGATGCCATGCTCGTGGTCATTTGGTGGCGCATTGCCATCTACCTTTTAAGGGGAATTCAATTTCTATTGAGTGGAAGAAAAAGGTGGACACGACCATTGAAGTGGAAGAGGGTTTGGGGAAGAACTCGATGACGAGTGATGGGGAGACGTCTTCAAGGTTGATTTCGATTGATGATTGTGTGCAAGGACTAATACTATGTTCCCGAACTTAAGTTTTTAAATGTACTTTTGGTTAAAGTTAACATTCTAGGGACATTACGAGCAAGGATATATTTTCTCGTTTGTCCACCTACATTTCTTAAGTTTATTCCGCGGTTGAAATACAATTCGACCTTCTCAAGTTAGCTTCTTATACTTTATATAAATTTCTATAACTGACATGCATTTTTGGCATAAATCAAATTGCATACAAAGTACTTAATTACCTTATTATTATGTAAAAATATTCCTCTCCAATGTTTATTTGATGTCTACAGTTTTACCCTTACAACTCAAGCGAAAGTGACTTGATGTCCAAAACGCATTAAAAGGATTTGACGGAGATTTAGATATAGGGTAGCTTTTTACCAAAAACATTCCTCGATTCACACTATATTTATTTCCCTACCATTGTTATTATAATTAGAAAACTTATTAAATTCCCATGAGACTTCTATATATTTTCTGGAAGTTTGATTGCACCAAGGCAATACATATTCTTTGCAACCATGATTATGTTTAATTAAGTTTTAAGGACTTCATGAGTGACCTCAATCCTAATCTCCAATCTCGTTCTCATCTTATATGATATGCTTATACATCGCACTAAGGTCTCATTCATAGCATTGTTGTGAAATCAGGAGTTACATAAGTATTTGACTAACATCTTGAAGGGGTACATGACAGGGAGAAAACTAACTATACATGAACCACGTTCAAGGAAATACCAAGATGTTATTTTGATAGAAACCAAGGTAGCTCCGTTGAATCGTTCCTTCGAACAATGACTCATAAGGTGACTTCTAAGGCGGTCTTCATCACTCAACCTGGTGTCGGCCCTTGTAACATCCTCATTTAAAAATACCAGAACAAGGGAAAAAAATAATAATTTTGATAACGTTCACTGTTATGAATTATAAAATTCAAACACACGTTCAAGTTTTAATAATTGTTCTCTGCCCAAACAACACAATTTGGATCACACAATTTCTTTTTAAAACGAATGTTCCCTGTTCGCATATTTACAATATGGAACACACATTCAATGCCATTCAATCTTATAACAGATTCTATATGCTGCTGTAAATGACTCGAGGAACTACCGATCTT
The DNA here is from genome assembly GCA_019776745.2 of Taxus chinensis. NCBI lineage: Eukaryota > Viridiplantae > Streptophyta > Pinopsida > Cupressales > Taxaceae > Taxus > Taxus chinensis. Next base: position 514,040,681 of record CM034151.1, read on the forward strand.
CCATTTTCATGGCTCGGAGTTTCAACGATCCTTCATTTCATGACTCGGCAACAACCGATCCTTCATGTTCATGACTCGGCAACAACCGATCCTTCATGTTTGTTTATGCATGGTATATTATATATACCTATTCTCATAACCGTTTCCGGTTATTGAAGTGATCCATTTAAGAAGCCTATCTGAATATCTGTTACTGATATTCATCTGACATCCTGCATCTTAAATTAAGTGATAAGGACAACGCAACCAGCAATTGCGATACTTTGGCCAAAGATTTTCACATGCTTTGCATGATCATATTCCTGGATGTGATACACATCAGCGAAATACGTCCTTCACTTCACTTCACCTGTTATCTAGAATGGTCTTTCCTGGTTCCTACCAGTCCTCTTTGTTTAAGGTTAGTTTAAACTTCCAATTACAGTTAGTAATATGAACGAGTATAGGAAGGCACTCCCGGTAACTAAAGATACGCAGACATACATTGTTGTTTCCCCACGACTCCGTGTGTCTAGTTATCTTTAGTATTCCGGAGTCACTCCGTATACCAGATCATACTCCTATCCCCTGTCCACAATTACACCTTCAGCCTATGTATTCTTGATGTTTTAATTCAGGAGGGCATTGCAATATGTCAGCTGCAACAGTGTGTCGTCATGAAGACCCCGTCTTCATGAAGACACCTTGCTATAGCTGGCATATGTCAATGTCCTATGGAATTTTTCCATTGAGAGTACACATTCTACTTAAGTGATTTGGATATGATCTTAGTATTTAAAAATCAACTCTTCAGCAACCATGTTGATCCCTTTATCCTTGTTCCCATTACAGTTGTATATAGCTAAGAGAGACTAAATCCGTCTTCATTAGCTTACTATGCATCTTCTCCTTCGTAACGAAAGGTTACATTTCCTCTACTTGGTTCACTTCTTAATCATTAGATTAAGTAGCCCGTTACCGATGGACATGATAAGTTTAACCTGTTAAACTTAACCAAGATTTTTCCCAACTGCAACTAAGATTCAGATTTCTAACTTATTAGATGTCATTCGCTTAAACAAGGCCTAATTCCCAATAAATGTATTCATTTGGTTTCCTTAATCGTTACACAATTAAGGTCCATTAGTTATGGGTATATTTATCCCATATCCTTTATTCTGAATTTAACAAACGGGGTCATTAATGGAGTTCAAAAGCGAATTTCGATTACTCCGAAGTTAATTGATATTCCTTAGCTTCCTAAGCTAATCCTGAATACCTATCCGGTTATGGAATCGTATTCTTCTTAATCCTTTATAATGTCAATTAAGAATTCATCTTTACCCAAGTATGATCTAATTGCGCATTTTTCAACTTAAAAGTTGTAATAAGGTAAGAATAGATATCAGTTTCCGATTTAGCATCCATCCACGGACAAATTAAATAAATCCAAATAAAGGAATAACATTATGTTTCCAGATTTAGACAACAAAATCAAAATGATATAGTCATTGAAAATACCACACTTGTATTTGTATTCATTATATTTCAATGTCATAATCCATACATTTTCCAATCCAACTGAGATGGGCATGGTTTACATAAAACATCATTACAACTCATAGATAGAAGAATACACTTTCTTCTTTTTACAATTCCTCGAAGAGGAATAAAAGTAAACAAATACAATTCATCTTTCAACCAATCAAGAACCATCAGAAAACAGCCATGTCTTCATTCTAATCAAATTCCATCTACAAAATTATTTGTACGGGTCAGTTCAATGAATTGAGCATATTAAGCACTTGTCATTAAAATGAGGTGCTTCAATTAACTGTCTCAATAAAAGAACCCTACTTTTATGAAATGATAGTTAAGACATCAATCAAGAAATAGGCACCAAAGAATGATCAGCTTAACAACTGAACCATCAAAATACCATCACAATCAGCCAAAGAACTGCTGTCCCATTTTCCACGTGACCATTACAAGTATCCAAATTCACAATATTTGTACAGTTAGGATTACAAATAGCGTACTGCATGATATAACATACTGTTATCTTTTTCCACTCCTTTCATTAATGATAAATGGAAAGGATAAAACTAACTGAAATGTAAACCCATTACTTTCCTTTCAGTTCATGCATCATATTAGGTTCCTAGCAATCACAGTACAGACGAGAAAGCGAACAGCAACGCTTATAGTTGCTCATATCTAAGCACTACCAAAATTCGTTAATAACGAATTACAAATTTTCAACTGTATGAAAGAAGAAAAGATCATTTTTCCAAGTCATTCATCCACATCTACTATCTCCTTCCTCATGACTGTCCTAAAAATGGAATCCAAATGAGACACAAATCAAGATAACAGTTCAGAGTGAAACTTACAAAATGCATTCGGAATTCACTTTCCGGCAGCAAGAGTAATTTCATTCATAATCAGCTTTAAATGAAAACAAGGAAGAATTTATCGTCCTTATCAATACTTCATTTAAATCAGGCTCATATGAATACCCAAAATAGGTTAGTACAGACATCATATTTATCATAGATCAAGCATAGTATCAAGGATGCATACTATGTATTTGATGTACTAGAAGAAACCATAATTCTTTCATTGTATGGTAAACCAGATAAACAGTTATACAATCATGCCAGTCAATTATTCACGTGATTTTCATAATTCTATGAGCGCATTCCGTTCAAAATAAAATATTATTCATTGCTGTTACCTATAACAAGTCCAATCATAATGCACAGTAAAACTTCAATGCTATTTCCACCAACTTAGAATAGCTAGGCAGAAGAAGAATTCCGTTCTTTAACTGATTCAAATACCCAAAACATTTTCCATTTTCATAATCAGTATGCTCAACTCCAGAATTATTCAATGTCGGATTTCATTACCTTTAGCTAAATAAACTGTACAAAATCAGAGACCACAAGAAACATTCAACCTATTTCATTTGTACAAGAAAAATCCCAAAGCACTCAGAAGCAATTTAAATGCCACTGTACTCTCTATCGACTGAACTGGTAAAGTTCAATAACCACCTGACTACTGATTATCCACCAAATCAAAACAATCAGACAAAAGACTGAATTCAGCATTGACCAACATAAATGATTCTACCCAAATCCTTCTTTTCTAGATCACAATGATGTCATTATAAACTCAAGAATGTGATTTTTCATAGCAATAATACCCTTATTATTAAAAACCCGCATAGAATACTCATATGCACAACAAATTATAATGCAAAACAGGTTCAACTTTAGCAAGACAACTTCCCAAGCATTTCCTCATAATTCGTAAAGTAATCAGTTTGAAGAGGAAGGTGTTATTTCACTTTAAAGACAGCTTCAGAACTAGAAAGGGTCGAACAACATTAAGTCGAAACTTACAACAAATCATCTAATCCCTATCACAAGATTCAACATGACATTTATTTAATAGCACAACAATACAAGTCAAGCTCATTTTCATGACTGTTGTCCAAACTGTACAGTTTCACATTCCGTCTCCAAATGAGACATAACCAAATCATTTTTCCTCCAAGGCAAGAAGAAGTACAGAACCATAAATGTCCATTCATTGCTCAGGTAATGCAAATCCAAGATTTTTAGATCCTGTCTACAGTCTGAACGGTCGACCAAACAACATCAATGACCACAACTAATCATCATATCCTCCTCAGTAAGAAAAATAATATAATTCATTATAAGTTCAGAAGGAACCCAACTATTTCTTTTCCAACTCCCACGAATACTCATATAACGTATTCAGTCAATTCAACATATAAAGGAAGATTTCACAACAATAATTGTCAACAAACTAGCATATCCATGGAATCGAGTTCACAATACTCAGATTAAAACTGCTAATGCCAGATTCCTTTACAACATAAAAAAAATGACTATACTCCTTCTAATCTCGAAACAGCAGAAGGAAGAGAAAAGTTTTATTTCCTCTAAGAGAAATTTCAAGTCCTAGCAACATGACATCATGCAACTCGTACATTCACTGTACAATTTTATCATGCAAGGACAGATTCCAAATATAGCAACAAGAAAACAATTGCACAAGCAGTGAAATGACAACCCAGCACAGTCTGCTAGTTCTTTATATAACACTTAAGCAATGAAAGAGAAAACCCATCTCGAATTCCTACCATACCATCCACAACCAATACAACAAGTTCATATTTCCAACTCGATTCATGCAAAGACAAATCAAAGTCATAACAACCAGAAAAGCAATTCTACCTACCATTTCCCAAAGAAATGACAGCAAGAATCGACTAAATCCAAATCGTATCAACATCAACAACAATCACATAAACCCAAAACCCAAGAGTAGGGTTGTTTTAATGAGACACTATAAACAAAGCAAGTAGTTTTTAAAGATAAGGGCTTAACATTCCTGCAATTTCTCTTCCAAAACTCAAAGAAAAATGTCATTTGCCGACGGTATTTCCTTCCTCGGTGACAGCACGATATTTCGAACAATTCCCTTCCTCTTCAGGCTCAGCAACTGCCTCCAAATCTTCCAAGAACAGTGATCAAATGCCAAAGAAGCTGGTTCAACTGAACCAGAACAAAAAAATGAAATGCAGAGCAAACTTGTCACCAAATCCGAATCGACAAAATGAACAATCAACATTTCCCTCCTACACCTTCCACGGTGAGTTGGTCGCGGGGGCTGAAGAAAATTTAATGCAATTAAAAGCTCTGCCCTTTTTCCTTAATTTCCATGCCACTGCCAACTTGAGTTGGCGATCTCTAAATTTCAAATTTCACAAGAAAAAATCAAATTTGGTTCCATCTCCAACTAGATACCTCTATTTCACTTACCTGCCCCGCCAAAACTGGTGCTGTGCACGTATGGACTGTTTATTTAATGCCATTGAATGCCCCTTCCATCCTTATCCTCTCCCTCCAAGGGTCTGCGCGTCCCCCTTTAGGTTAGGATTAGTTTAGGATGTTTATTAGTGTTCAACCTAGGTCATAGTTTAGTTTTAGGTTATTAGGACTTAGGTTTATTTTCCTCTCTTTTCTTTGTGAATTTAAAAATCCACTTAGGATAGTAGTTTAGGATGCATGTTAGAAATTAGTATTAGCTTAGGATTTAATTCCTTCTAACCACTAACATTAATCAATCTCTCCATCCAATCTCTCAATTGACACTCATATCAATGTTGTGCAGGACATTCTATCCTTTGTTTCACATACCAAGTCCACCTGTGTCTAGGTGGTTCCTGCACTCATGAGGTCCCAAGTTTGACAATACAGGGTTCAAGAATCGAACCTTTGTCATTGGCATTTACATGCCAGCTACTCATACCTACAATCAGGCGCTGCACATTTATATCAATCCTTAGGTTCGGTTAAAGAGTAAATCGACACAAAAATCACAAGAAGATCACAACATACTTTGGATCAATGAAATTGATTCAAGGTGTGCTGTCAATCAGCAACAGAGAGTTTAGCAAGTATACGAAAATTTGTCGTCACATCAGCAAACACACAAGCACAATAATTGCAGTCCTATGTAATAAATTCATAGTATGCAAGAATCCAAGTTAGCAACACATTCCTCTTAAGATCAAAATTTATCTTAACAAGTTTTCCTTCATTTCAGTAGCTATAATAGTATGTAAAACATATTCACCAAGATACCTTACAAAATCAGGGTGTTACTTTCTTCCCTCCTTAAAGAATCATCGTCGCGATGATAAGATTAAAAAAATCAAGGAGTTCCCAGGAAAAAGTTCAGTTATTGTCCTTTCATTCTTATGTTCATACCAAAAACAGATTCTCTCTTAAAAACAGTGTTTTAAGACAACTGTACAATAGACTAATAATTGTCTAAGTTTTGTAGTAATTATCAGTTCCTCGAATTTCAAATTCGATTAAAAAGATGTGGAAAAGTAGATCTCATTTCTTCGAGATTCTCCCAAGTTGCACTTTCCTCGTTGAACTGGTCCCACTGGACCTTACATTGGTTCACTTCACGATTTCTCAAGTACAACTGGTGAGTTCCCAGCACTCGAATGGGCTTAACCACGATTATTCCTGGGTCTTGGACCTGCAAGGAATTCCAATTTAGCACATGTGATAAATCTGTCACGTATTTCTTAAGCAAAGAAATATGAAAAACATCAGGCATTTGAGACAAAAGAAGGAGGTAATGTTAGACGATAAGCTACAGGGTTGATTATTTCAACAATTTCAAAAGGTCCCACGTAACGTGGCGACAACTTGGTAGCCTTGCCAAAAGTTATTGAGCTCTTTTTCGGTTTCACCCGAAGAAAGACCTTCTCTCCTAGTTTATAATGTCTGTCAACCCGCTTTAAGTTTGCATAGCTCTTTTGCCTATTGGCAGCCTCCTTTAAATGTTCTCGAATCATTTTGATTTGTTGTTCCATTTCCATAAGGATTTCTAGCCCAATTACCTCTGTGTCCTCAACGCTGTCCCAGCTGACAGGGGTTCTGCATTTTCTTCCATACAATGCTTCAAAGGGCTAATCCATTTTTAAAGAGGCATGATAGGTGTTATTGTAAGAAAATTCTACCAGCTGGAAGGTATTCCTCCCATTTATACTGCTGGTCCATGTAATACATCCTTAACATGTCCTCTAAAACCAGATTTACAGTGAAAGATCAAGAAGATGCAAATAAACACTGAGAGGGTTGATAATGCATCCACAGACATGCCTTAATTTAGCTCCAAAGATTGCATTACAACACACTGCCAAAATGCCAAGATGGCAAAGCTCGCATCTACAGTTTTAAATGGGAGGTTTTAACTCCAAAGTATTCACCTGCCAAAGAGAAGAAGGGAGGGGCAAAACAAGAATGTCCAACCTTGCTAGCAAAGAAGCATCCTCCTTACAATTTATAGGAAGAATAAGAGAGAGAAGAGAGAGAAAGTCCAAATCTACCCCAACCACCTCAGGTTATATCTAATGTCATGCTCATTATGGTGGTAGGTGAGGACCATATCCTTGAACCCCAAAAGTGGCAAACTGTTATCACTTGCCATTTATACTGCGGAACTACTGTTCCCACCCAATTACGATATATCCAGTCGATAGTTAGGTATAGTTCCACCGTAGGCTTTCGCTGAAAAGTCCAACCTTGTGTGAATCGGAGCTCCAAGTCAAAAGTTATCCGCCATCTGAATATCTGGGTCAGGGTCTGCTTCCTGTCAGCGTTCAGAATGTATGTGCCTCCTGAAGGTGTGCCTTGGCGCATCCATATGCATGTTCGACAATCCTTTTCGGGCGTCCAGAGGTGCAAATATGTTTGTGTCAACAACCCTTTTTGTGCGCCAAAGGCGCATTCAGTTAATAATGTCAACACTCTTAAGTCATGTGCGCCAAAGGCGCAAATATGTTTATGTCGACACATGTTTACGTGCGCCACTTTACCTGCGCCAAGGGCGCAACTTTTCCTGTGTCAACATTCCTTTCTGTGCGCCAAGGGCGCGAATCTATTTCTATGTTGACATCTTCTTCTGTGTCTGCAGCAAGGGTTGCATTTGACATTTGCTGTCGACATAAGGATCTTATGTGCGCCAAGGCGCAACTTTTTCCTCATGTCTGACACTCAGTTGTGTAACGCCATTTCTGTGCGCCAAGCGCGCATCCTTTACATTGTCGACATCCATTTCTGTGCGCCACTTTCCTGCGCCTTGGCGCATACATTCTCATGTTGACACTCATTGATCGTGCGCCCCTTTCTGTGCGCCAAGGGCATACTAGGTTTGAATTTCTTTGGTTTCCATATTCTTCACTGCCTTGAATTCATATCTGCCTGGGGAGAAGAAATGCTACAACAGTTCCTAAATGGTCATGTTTGATTTGCTCGAATTCCATTTCCTATAAGGTAATTTCTGGCCACAATTGACCTGCTCTGTACTTAACGTTGGTCAGCCAGCTCTGAGGTCATGTTCTGCATAATTCTGTCCATGTAACGCTTCGAAGGGCTTTCATGCTTTCAAAGAGGCGTGATAACATGGTTATTCTGTAACAGAATACCTCCAAGGCCTTCTCCTAAGCGCGTCTGTTATAACCATAAAATTACCATTTGGATATAGGTACAGTCAAGATAGGTTCCATGTAGTTAGCTATTCCTTAAAATGTCCTTTAAAAGGCAGATTCACACTTGTCCGTCCAGACAAATTTCTTTCCATTCGTTTCCAGCGAAGTGATATGGGGCAGCAATTTTTGAAAAGTCCTTAACAAAATTTTGATTAATAGTCCAGCTAAGGCCGCATGAAGCTCCTCACTTCGTGCATGTTCTTAGGCGCAAGATCACTCAGTTATAGCTGTAATCCTTTGAGAGGGTCAACAGCTATTCCATTCTTGCTTATAACATGTCCCAAATTCCAGGCGAAGTACGCGAAGGATTTCAAGAGCCAATCAGAAGCTGCCACGTGTCCTCAGCACTAGTGAAAAGGTCAAAAATTCAAAGGGTGAGTTTTCGAGCGCTGAAGTCTGAACCAATGAGAAGCTGCCATGTGTCCAAGCGAAAACCCCACACCAAGGGATAATGTCGTCGGGTCGTCCAAACCCGACGCACAAAGGAAATAGGGTTTCATAGTCGGAAAAACACAACGGAGAAACACTGGCACATTTATACATGTCGGAATATTGTGAAAAACCCGACACCTAAGAAATGTGTCGGCGGGGGTTGGATAAGCCCGACGCACAAAGAAAATCGGGTTGACATAGTCGGGGAAACAAGTCGTGAAAAGCAAATGGGGCGAAAACATCCTTGTTGAGCCACCTCCTAGAAATCGATTGCAAATGGAGAGGAGAATCCCAAACCCAACGGGCTGAAGACCTTTCTCATCCAATGCCAGAGTCTGCTACGTGTCATCCAGGTGGCACTGCGCGGGAAAATCATTTTAAAAATCTGTTTTCGCCTGTTCCGTGCCCTAAATTGCCAAAGGTATCGTCATACCCTGTTTGATCCAGAGCTCGGATTTGCATGTTCCTTCATATCAACAGAAAGCTAGTGAAATCCTTTCTACCTGACATCCTGCGGGTCTCTAGCAAGTTCTCGAATTTTGACCTAGTCTAGAGAGAGAAAATCGAGAAACAGCTCTGACGCGTGGTGTTGACAGAGGTGATCATTTCAGCGACTCAGTCCTTAATGCAGCAGACAGCCCGCCGTTCTTGCCAGGATCCGTCACTTCTACCATGATGAAATGATTCCTAAAATACGACCTGGAGGTGGTTGGAGGAGCATCTAACTTTCCTCTATTCTTCCTTGCTCTCATTCTAGATATATATTGTAAGGAGTGGCAAACTGAGATCGAAATTCTAACCATCTTCGCTGCCTTGCATTCAGATTTGGCTGAGTAAAAATATACTTCAGCCCCAGATGGTCTGCTTTTTAACTTCGAAGGGCTTGCCTAAAAGGTAATGCCTCCACATTTGAAGTGCATGAACAATGGAGCGAGCTCAAGATCGTGTGGAGCATCTGTTCATGTTCATGTAACTTAAGTTCTTTCTGCTTTCATAAGCGATGACATGGTTATTCTGTAGGTCTGGAATACCTCCAAGGCCTTCTCCTGAGGCATCCGTTACAACCATAAAATCTCCATTTGGATCAGGTATAGTCAAAATAGGTGCTGTAGTTAACTGTTCCTTTAACTTTTTAAAGGAAGATTCACATTTGTCTGTCCAGACAAATTTCTTCTCTCTCTTCTTTTGTAGCGAAGTGATTGGGGACAGCAATTTTTGAAAAGTCCTTAACAAACTTTAGGATAATATCCAGCCAAGCCCATGAAACTCCTCACTTCGGTTGCACATTCTTAGGCGCAGGCTACTCAGTTATAGCTGTGATCTTTGAAGGGTCAACAGCTATCCCATTCTTGCTTATAACGTGTCCCAAATAATGCACTTCTGCATCATAAAAGAAACATTTAAACAGTTTGCCATACAACTTCCTCTTTCTTAAGATTTCCAGCACTATCTTGAGATGTTCTTGGTGCTCTTCGACATTTTTAGAGTATATAAGAATGTCGTCTAAGAATACAATCACAAACTTGTCTAAGTATTCTTGAAAAATATTGTTCATTAGATTCATGAAGGCGGCAGGTGCATTAGTCAACCCAAAAGGTAACACCGTGAACTCATAATGCCCGTACCTCGTTCTAAAAGTTGTTTTATGAATATCTTCTTCCTTTATTCTCAGCTGATGATACCCTGATCGAAGATCTATTTTTGAATAAACTGATGCTCCTCGCATCTGATCAAACAGATCATCAATCCTAGGAAGTGGGTATCGATTTTTAATAGTTGCTTTGTTCAGCATTCTGTAATCAATGCACAACCTCAAAGTGCCATCCTTTTTCTTTACAAAAATTACCGGCGCTCCCCAAGGTGAGACGCTCGGTCTTATCAGCCCCTTAGTCAGAAGTTCTTGTAACTGAGCCTTCAGCTCTACCAACTCAATGGTAGTCATTCTATAAGGTGCCTTAGATATGGGTTCTGTTCCTGGTTTGATTTCTATTGCAAATTCAAACTCACGTTTGGGTGGAAGACCTGGCAATTCCTCTGGAAACACATCACGGAAATCCCTCAACAATGGATATCTTTCCATGAAATCATTATCTTCCTTCTGCAATTTCTGTCATTTTTACTGCATACAAAGTGCAGCCTCTGTTTTTAGCCCTTTTTAGTTGCATAGCCGTCAGTTTCCTAACTGCAACTTCCCGTTTTACACCTTGAATGACTGCTGCTTTCTGCAGGTCATCATGGCAACAGATTCGTTTTTCATAACAGTCGACCTTTGCCTTATGTTCAGCCAACCAGTTAACTCCAATAATGATATCATATGATCCTAGAGGAGTGACATACAAGTCAACTTCGGTGGAGAAACTAGGCAAATCAAGAATTGCCCCAAAAAGGCACATTTCGACTGTATGGACAACATTATTCCCATAATGCACTGTCCATGTTTTATCCATTCTTTCAGCCTTTCTTTTTAATTTCATAGCAAGTTTAGTAGAAATAAAGCATTCTGTAGCTCCAGTATCAAAAATTATGACTACAGGTGTACCGAATAACTTACCCGTAACTTCTATGGGCGTCACTTACTTTTCAGCTTGTCTGTTAGCCACTGCAGCGTGTATCCTATGCTGCTGTACCGCGATCATCCTTCTTCAGAGGACAGTGATTCGCATAATGGTCCTTTCCACAGTTGAAGCATCCTCCAACTGGCCCTTTTCTAGGCTCAAATTTGTTACCAGCCTTGAAGTTATCATTCTGGCTTCCATAGGACTTCTGTCCAATGCCATTAACTTTTGTGAAGCTGTTCCGCACGCTATTTACAGGTCTGTTCATCACAGGTTTCTTGTTGTTATCTACAACAATTTTGTTTTTCACACCAAACCTTTTCCAAGGTCCCCTTTTTGGTGCAAGAGATGAAGAAGGATTGGGAATCTTCTTCCTTATCTCTTCCCTGTGAGCAGATATTGCTCTCAATTTTTGTTCCTGTCTGATTGCCTTTTCGACAACTCCATCCATGGTGGTTGGGCCGTGGACATCCACTTCACCCCCAATGATGGGATTCAGTCCCATTATGAATTTCCGTATTCTGAACTTCTCATCAGCTTGGTACTGCGGCACATACTTAAGGAGTTTAGTAAACCCTTCCCAGTATTCCATCACCGACAGCCTTCCTTGCAACCAGTTCTGAAATTCAGTCATTTTCCTATCAAAATAGAGTTGAGGCAGCCATCGTTGCCTAAAATAACCCTTAAATTGATCCCAAGTTATGTCTGATTCGACAATATTCAGCTCAACCTTACGGTTGTCCCACCATGATGATGCTTCATGAGAAAGCTGATATGCTCCCCATATCACTTTAGTCTCTTCGGAGAAGTTTCTTATTGCAAAGTATTTCTCCATTTCACTGAGCCAGTTCTCAGCTCCATCCCCAAGGGTTGTTCCATCAAACTTTGGAGGACTTATTCTCTTTATATCATTTGTAAGTTCAGCTGCTAATCTTGCCCTTTTATTTTCAGGGGGATTAGGAGCAATTACATTATTATCATCAACACCCAGATTCCCTCCGTTGATGTTGTCCACAGGAGGCAGCTGATCATTTATTTCAGCTTCATTCCCCTCCTCTTCATTGCCCATTGACTGCTGTTCCAGAACAGTCAAACGATCCCTCGTATCAAGTAGGGCAGCAAGGATTTCATCCAGCTTTTGAGCAGTAGCTGCTTCTCCACCCTGTAACGGGTTATTCGCAGCATTCCCTCTTGTTCTGACCATTTTTTGTTCAATAAGAAAATGTAAACCTTATTAATATCGTGGACTCATTAGGTCCAAGAGCTGCAACCTTCAGCTCTGATACCAAGATGTAACATCCCCATTTTAAGATACTAGAACAAGGGGATTTTTTTTTTTTTTTTTGATAACGTTCTCTGTTATGAATTATAAAATTCAAACACACGTTCAAGTTTTAATAATTGTTCTCTGCCCAAACAACACAGTTTGGATCACACAATTTCTTTTTAAAACTAATGTTCCCTGTTCGCATATTTACAATATGGAACACACATTCAATGCCATTCAATCTTATAACAGATTCTATATGCTGCTGTAAATGACTCGAGGAACTACCGATCTTCCATTTTCATGGCTCAGAGTTTCAACAAAAGATTATAATAGATCCTTCATTTCATGACTGAATGGGCAACAACCGATCCTTCATGTTCATGACTCGGCAACAACCGATCCTTCATGTTTGTTTATGCATGGTATATTATATATACCAGCCTCTATACCTCAGTTTCTCATAACCGTTTCCGGTTATTGAAGTGATCCATTTAAGAAGCCTATCTGAATATCTGTTACTGATATTCATCTGACATCCTGCATCTTAAATTAAGTGATAAGGACAACGCAACCAGCAATTGCGATACTTTGGCCAAAGATTTTCACATGCTTTGCATGATCATATTCCTGGATGTGATACACATCAATGGAATACGTCCTTCACTTCACTTCACCTGTTATCTAGAATGGTCTTTCCTGGTTCCTACCAGTCCTCTTTGTTTAAGGTTAGTTTAAACTTCCAATTACAGTTAGTAATATGAACGAGTATAGGAAGGCACTCCCGGTAACTAAAGATACGCAGACATACAGTGTCGTTTCCCCACGACTCCGTGTGTCTAGTTATCTTTAGTATTCCGGAGTCACTCCGTATACCAGATCATACTCCTATCCCCTGTCCATCAGAACTTACACATTCAGCCTATGTATTCTTGATGTTTTAATTCAGGAGGGCAATGCAATATGTCAGCTGCAACAGTGTGTCGTCATGAAGACCCTGTCTTCATGGAGACACCTTGTTGTAGCTGGCGTATACCAATGTCCTACAGAATTCTCCCATCGAGAATACACATCCTTCTTAAGTGATTTGGATATGATTTAATAATTAAAATCAACTTTCAGCATCCACGCTGATCCCTTGATCCTCGTTTCCGTTACAGTTGTATATAGCTAAGAGGGACTAAATCTGTCCATTAGCTTACTATGCATCTTCTCCTTCGTATCGAAGGGCTACATTTCCCTACTTGGTTCACTTCTTAATCATTGGATTAAGCAGTCCGTACCGACGGACGTGATAAGTTTAACCTATTAAACTTAACCAAGATTTTCCAACTGCAACTAAATTCAGAATTCTAATTTATTAGACGTCATTTAAACGAGGTCTAATTTCCAAGAAATGTATTCATTTGTTCTCCTTAACGTTATATAGTTAAGGTCCATTAGTTATGGATATACTTATCCCATATCCTTTATTCTGAATTTAACATACGAGATCATTAATGGAGTTCGAAAGCGAAGTTCGATTACTCCGAAGTTAATTGATATTCCTTAGCTCCTAAGCTAATCCTGAATACCTTCCGATTATGGAATCATATTCTTCTTAATCCTTTTTAATGTCAATTAAAAATTCATCTTTACCCAAGTATGAACTAATTGCATTTTTCAACTTAAAAGTTGCATTTAGGTAAGAATAGATATCAGTTTCCATTTAGCATCCATCCAAGGACAAATTAAACAAATCCAAATCAAGAAATAACATTATATTTCCAATTTAGACAACAATATCAAACTGATATAACTATTAAAATATCACACTTGTAATTGTATTCAATATTTCATGTCATAATCTGTACATTTGCCAATCCAACTGATGGGCATGGTTTACATAAAACATCAATACAACTCATAGATAGAAGAATATATTTTCTTCTTTTCACAATTCCTCGAAGAGGAATAAAAGCAACAATTACAATTCATCTTTCAGCTCAATCAAGAAGCATCAGAAAACAGCCATGTCTTCATTCTAATCAAATTCCATCTGCAAAATGATTTGCACGGGTCAGTTCAATGAACTGAGCATATTAAGCACTTATCCTTAAAATAAGGTGCTTCAACTAACTGTCTCAATAAAAGAACCCTGCTTTTATGAAACGACAGTTAAACATCAATCACGAAATAGGCACAAAGAAAGATCAGCATAACAACTGCACTATCAAAATATCATCACAATCAGCCAAAGAACTGCTGTCCTATTTTCCACATAATCATTACAAGTATCAATTCACAATATTTGTAAAGTTAGGAATACAAGTAGCTTACTGCATATATAACATACAGTTATCCTTTCCACGCCTTTCATTAATAATAAATGCAAAGGATGAAACTAACTGAAATATAAATTCATTACTTTCCTTTCAGTTCATGAATCATATTAAATTCAAAGCAATCAAGTACAGACAAGAAAGCGAACAACAATGCATATAGTTGCTCCCATCTAAGCACTATAAAATTCATTATTCACGAATTCCAGATTTCCAACTGAATCAATGAAGAAAAGATCATTTTTCCAAGTCATTCATTCATATCTCTATTTCTTTCCACATGACTGTCCTAACAGTGGAATCCAAACGAAAGACAATTCAAGATAACAGTTCAGAGTGAAACTTACAAAATCCACTCGGAATTCACTTACCGGCAGTAAGAATAATTTCATTTAATTTCGGTTCATACGAATACCCAAAACAGGTTAGTAAGACATCGTATTCATCATAGAACAAGCAATATCAAGATGCATACTATGTATTTGCTGAACTAGAAGATTCCATACTTCCTTCACTGTATAGTTACCCAAACAAACAGTTATACATCATGCAGTCAATAAATCACATAAATTCATAATCCTATGAACGTATCCCGTTCAAAATAACATATTATTCATTGTTGTTACCTACAGCAAGTCCAATGTTCTCATGACTATGAATTTCACCAAGTGAGAACAGCAGGCAGAAGAAGGATTCCCTTCCAAAAATGATTCTACCCAATTCATTTTCCATTTTCATAATAGTATGCACAACTCCAGAATGCAAAATCGGATGTCATTACCTTTAGCAAAATAAACCGTACAGGGTGGCAATACATGAACCTAGTACAGTCAAGACAACTCCCAAAGCATGAAAAAATTTCATTGCATGTATTCCTTGCCCAGTAATTCAAAGCTAATTCGAATCCACCAAAACAGTCCAATCTCAAAAGACCGATCAACATTGATCAACATAACTAATCATCATACCTTCTTAACAAGATCACCTTTATTCATTATAAATTCAGAAGGAAAGCTATTTCTTTTTCCAACTCTCATGAACACTCATATAAAAGTCTAATGCCCATTCCTTTAAAATACAAGATGCCATTTCCTCATAATTCGAAACAGCAGAAGGAAGAGGAAGGTCTTATTTCCTTTAAAGAAAGCTTCAGTAGAGAAACGACCTCAAGCCGTTCTTACAACCAATACAATCATATCGCAAGTTCAGATGACAACAAAACAATAGTACAGCAATAGAATAACCCATACTGCCTGTACAGTTTCACATTCCATTCCACAAGAATAACCAGTTAAAATTTTCATATAATATCCATAACCAGCACCACATGGAGGTAATTCCATTCAAGAAGAGCAAGACAGTTAAACACAGCAACGGGGAAACGATTTTCCTATCATTTCCAAAAGAAAAGACAGCAAGGGTCGACGAACCCAAATCATAGCAACACAACTCATATAACGTGTACAGTCTCAAGATATATATGACGATTTCCCCATTATTGTCAACAAACCAACACATCCTGGAAGCGTTTCCAACCAATTAAAATGCAAGGGCAGATTAATCACAACAGCAAGAAAATGACTTTACCCCATTATTTCCAAAAAGGACAGCAAGTATGAAGGAAATCCAAATCCTAGCAACATAACATGACTGTATTTCCACTTCCTTTTACATGCAAGGACAATTCCAAATACAACAGCAAGAAAACAATTACACAATAAGGAAATGATTTCGCAGCCTGTTCCAATTTCAAACAACACGAACAATGAAAGAGAATATCCATTTCAAACCACCATACTGTCAACAACCAATACAGTAGTTCAATTTCCACTCGATTCGTGCAAAAACACATCAAGGCCGAGCAACCAGAAGCAATTCTTCTTATCATTTCCCAAAGAAAAGAAAGCAAGAACCAACAAAATCCAAGTCAAATCGACTCAACAGCAATCACGCAATCCAAACCCAAGAGCAGGGTTGTTTTAATGAGACACTTAAACAAAGCAAGAGTTTTTAAAGAGAAGGGCTTAACATGCCTGAAATCTCTTTTCCTGAACTCGAAGAAAGATCCGTTTGCCGCGTTATTTCCTTCCACAGCGACAACACAAACTTCCCAGAACTCCTTTCTTCTTCAGGCTTAACAACAGCCTCCAAATCTCCAAGAAAATGTCAAATGCCAAGAGCTGGTTCGACTGAACCAGACCAGAAAAACCAAATGCAGAGCAACTTTGCCAAAAGCCAAACCGAAACAATGAAAAATCAAATTCCCTCATACACTTTCCAAGGCGAACTGGTCGCGGGGACCGAAAACAATTAATGCAATTAAGGCTCTGCCTTTTTCCTTACTTTCCACGCCACCGCCACTTGGGTTGGCGAACTCAATCTTTCAAAATTTACATGCAAAAATCAAATTTGGCTCTATCTCCAAATAGATGCCTCTATTTCCTACCTGCCCCGCCAAAACTGGCGCTGTCCACGTATGGACTGTGTATTAAATGCCAATGAATGCCTTCTTCCCATCCTTATCCCTTTCCTTCCAAGGGTCTGCGCACCCTTTTAGATTAGGATTAGTTTAGGTTGCATAAAGTGTTCAACCTAGGTCTTAGTTTAGCCTTAGGTTATTAGGGCTTAGGTTATTTTCCCCTTTTTATTTTTTTATAATTTAAAAATTCACTTAGGATAGTAGTGTAGGATGCATGTTAGGACTTAGGATTAGTTTAGGGTTTCATTCATACTAACCACTAACACTAACAACGTCCATCCAGCCTCCCTACTAACATTCACATTAATGCAGAGCAGGACGTTCCGTCCTTTGGATCGCGTGCCAAGGCCACCTGTGTCCAGGTGTTTCTTGCCTCACGAGGTCCCAAGTTCGACAGTACAGGGTTCAAGAATCGAACCCCTGTCGTTGGCATCTATGTGCCAGCTGCCCAAAACTGCAATCAGGCGCTGCACGCTCATAACAATCTCGGTTCGGTTCAAGTGTGAATCGACACAGAAATCACAAGAGGACCTCAGCATACTTGGATCAATGGAATTGATTCAAGGTATGCTGTCAATCAGCAACAAGAGTTTAGCAAGTATACGACAATTTGTTGTCACATCAGCAAACACACAAGTACGATAACTGTTGTTCTATACAATAATTCACAGCATGCAAGAATCTAAGTTAGCAACACATTCTCTTAAGATCAAAACATATCTTAACATGTTTGCCTTCATTTCAACAGCTATAACAGTATGTAAAACATTTACCAAGTTAACATACAAAATCAGAGTGTTACAGCCTTGAAGAGAGGACATTCTTCTCACGATTACCAAAACTAGAAGGAAACCACATACTCTGGGTAGGTTGGACCATGACATTCCTAAATATGGGTCCACGACAATGTCGCTAGACATAAAGACTATGACGGTAAACTCCAACTAGGGGTTTGATATACCTAACCTAGGAGGTCTCATCGAGTGCAAAGTTTAAGGTCGTCCTATGGTTCAAAATTTATTATATGGTAAAAAGGAATCACACATGCTGGAAAGCTATGCACGAATATTTTATTAAGGTTGAGTGTTCTCATTGAAACTCTTTACTATGTTTGCAAGGTAAGAAGATAACCCAGTAATTAATTTAGACGTTTATGGAATACTGAGAAAGTACTACAATATATTAACTTCAATTTCAATTTACTATGTATAAATCAAACCCTTTTTGTCATACACAACTAATAAACAAATTGAACCGGTGATTAGATGCACATTTCCTAAGTATCCCTAAACTAGCATATCATGCATGTTAACAAATCTCAATTATAAATTTTCAGTAACAAGAGACTACATAACACAATTATTCATTTTAAAATGACCTATAAGAATTACAATAATAATAATTAAATTTCACATCGCCTTCTTCGTCGTCATTCTTCCATCCTGCAAAACCCACGTGAGTATGATATCAACGAAAATTCGTTGGCATGGCATACACCCTAATCAATCATAATTGTCATTTTTTAGTTTCCCATTTACATCAGACAATAATTACAATTTTCCAATCGAAATAAAAAGTCTAGAAACATGTATTCATTTGCATTTCATTTTTCTTCTTCATTTTGTAACCCAGGGGAGAGAAAGAGAAGGGAAGAGAGAAAAAACATCACTTTGGTCAAAAGTTCTAATACACACGACAAGTTTCATTATAGTGTTTTAAACAATTATTTACATGTGTTTAAACGTTTTTAGGGTGATTTGGCAACCCTACGAGGATCCGCAGCTTTCTACTTTTACATTTTCTCGCTAGCTAAAAAACGAACAAAACGGGATCGAAAGCTAAGAAACTGCTTCCAAAGGTTATCTTCCAATGAACACGCACACCATGACTAACTTTCTACGTGTCCCCAGATATACCAAGAATTCATAGCAACTGACGGAATTGAAAAAGAGCAAATGGTTTGCGTTTGGTGGTTAGTTCTCCTGGGCGACTGGTCATAGTTCACCCAATTGTAAAAATGACAAAAGTTAGCTCGAGGGCCCAGAAAACCACGTCCAAAACGAATGTTCGATGGAGGAGCACACAACGAGACATCTCCTACTAGTTCCCCTACATAGGGAGAATTCATTATAGTCGACGAGACTGAGAAATAGTAAACCATTTCCAAACGGCGTCAAGTTTTTTGGAGCGACAAGATGAAATTGGTCCAGTTTGACCTCGCCAAACTGCGACCGGGGGCCTACAAAATGGCTTCGCCAAACTATCCCGAAAAGTGCTCTTTCCTATACTAAATGTTCCATGCATTTGTCTAGTATAAACGCTAGTGGTTTGCGAAGACGGAACGTGATTTCTCTTTCCGGGTTTCAATTGGTGGTCCCAAACGAAAGCCAACTTTCTAGTTTTAACAACTCTCTATTGTTGTAAACCTGTGTAACATGGCTCCTAAAAGAACGTCAAAAGGATGTCATATGATCGTTTCGGGTCAAACCAAAAATCAAGGCTACTTCTTGTATACCAAGGTACACGAATGAAACTTCACATCTCGCTTCCAGAGTTGCGAAGGGTACTTAGTGAGTCTCCAAAAATTGTAAAATTTAACTATTTTCAGTAGGAATAAGGTCAACTTAATCAATGGAGAGTCAAATTTGTCTGGTCGATAAAACGATATTGAAGCGATCAAAAGGGTAAGAGTTTTCTAGATCATCTCAAAGTGAGGGTGATAGTTCATGATTTAAAGTAGGCGAGTTATAATGGCTTCGAGAGTTGCAACACGACACTTTATTGTTTTGCAATGAGGTGAAGAGACATTTAGCTGTATTAAAAATCTAATAACTTAATATTCTATTTAGTTGCAAAAGAGAACTAAAACACGAGAATTATGAGCGGTAAGGAAAGAAGAACCATGCCTCGAGAACGAAGTCGGTCGAAGCCGCAGGCTTGGGTTCAGTCTCTTGCTTGGGCACTTCGTCAACCAGTCCTCGAGCGTCCTTAGCTCCACCATTTTGCATACATGTCTACCAGGGAAGTTGCATTGCAAACAAAAACATCTTGTTTTCTATGCCTTGATGGTTTTCCATGATCAACTCTAAAGCTCTTATTTTTACACATGCGGGGAGGATGCTGACAGAGGTTGTGGAACCTGGCTTTACACGTACCCATTGCATTTGCTTGAAGGTTTCCAAGGCCTTTTTTTAACCAACTCATTTTTTTAATTTTATTTTTACACCTCCTGTAATCATTGCTACCCATAAACCACATTCCTTTCAGGCATTGTTGAACCGTTTGCATGCTTCCACATTTTCCGTACATGTCTATCAAGGCATTCACAACTCTTATATCTGACGAAAACCCACTTTCAATTGTTTTTTTTTTTTTTTTATGAATCTCCATTCCTTTTTCCAAACCTCCATTTTTGGTACACACACGGAGGATGTTGGCAAAGGTTGTTGAGTTTGGTTTTACACCTGCCAATTGCATTTGCTTGAAAATCTCCATGGCCCTTTCAAGAAGCCCATTTTGTGAGCATCCTGCAATGAATGCATTCCTTGAGGACCGATCGGTTCCTCTCAGGCATTGTATTGAAAAGGCTGAAATCCTCATCAAGAAGGCCATTTTTTGCATATCCTGCAATCATTGCAGTCCACGAGAATGCATCTCGTTGTATCATTTTTTCAAACAGTTCATCTGGGTTGTGTATGCCTTCACATTTTGCCTAGGTGCCAAACTGGGCACTCAAAACATTTTCTTCAAAGTTTCAAGGGCCTTTCAACAAACGCCTTTGTGCATATCCTGCCCTCGTGGCATTGCAAGAGTCACATCTATTTGGAGCATTCTACCCAACAGTTCACAGGCCTCCTACAAGTCTGTTTGGCGCAACCATGTCTACCAAGGCAGTAGCAACTGTAACATCTGACAAAAAACACCTCTCTAGTTTGTTTTTGGCAGCTGTCCACGCGGAGGTAAGAAAGGAGCTCGAGTTTTGACGTAGGGTTGAGAGGATGTTGGCACAAGACGCAAAAGAAAACATGGCAAATCCATGGGATGACATTTGACGAGGCATCTTCTTGAAAGAAAACACGAAAACGCCCAAAGAGCATTGATTTGAGTAAAAAGGACTACAAACCACCTTTCTTTCAGGCATTTGCGCAGAGCAGATTGGAGTCCCCCCCCCATGGTGGCAGCAGATGCACTCTCCCTCTCTACACAACTAAAACGATGGAAGGAAACCCCATTTCTGCCCTAATTCGCCCTAAGAGGAATATCACGGATTTTTTATTTTAATTCTTTTATTTCATTTTTTTACATTTATTTTATTATTATTATTATTTTATATTTAAAGGAGGCATTACATTCTCCTCCCCTTAAGAAAGCATCGTCCTCGATGCAACATATAATGAAGAAAGAGAAAAGGTACGCAACAAGGGACGAATGTGGCGAAGGTATGCTCTAAGGTTAAGATTTCAAATCCAAAATCATGGTTACGGGGTGGCCCTAGGAACATTTGGTAGAAATTTTAACTTTCAAGGTTCTGTGAAGATTGGCAGTTCTCTCTTTTTCGTTATTTCATTAATCTCTTTCCATTGACATTATTATTTAATTCAAGTCCTTTAAAATTTCATTTTTATCGAATTCTAGTTTATTCATTCATGTGGGTTCCCATCATGAACTACAGTCACAACACCCTACCAGGGTCATACGCAACACTAAAATTTCACAAGCATACTTTTACATACTTTCACAACCGTACCACATCACAAGGGTTTCACCAATCCATGGAATGAAAACAAGTAGAACACATAACCATTAATTTCCAACAATTACGTCCTAGACATAGACCTAGTACACACATATGACTAACAAAAAAAATCAACACGTTGATACATATACAACGGGTATCACAAGCCCCAAAAATCCATGATTGCACCAACATAGTGCCAAGACAATATCCAACCGTCCATACCAACCAAGGGAAGAGTCACGCCACCAATCATAACAAGTCTAACCAGAATCCACAAGAGGACACATACTCACTATACCAACTCCACACATAATAAGACATCATGAAACAAACCCCAGATATCTCCAAAAGTACCAGGTAAAACTCCATATATCTCCTGAAATATCATAAAGCAACTCCATATACTCCCCGAAGCCTCACCAAATAGTCTCCATATACCTCCCAAGAGGAAGAAACATAGTGCCAAAACCAAGTCGGGTCACTCAACCATAGAGCCCCATCAAGAATATCAGGTCACTCGACCAGAGAGCGCCATAAAGAATAACAGGTCACTCAACCATAAAGGTTCGTTTCCTTTCTCCTTTTAAATGAGGTCGGGTCACTGTACGTACCCAAAATTGTAAGGTATTGTACTGCGGAACGGTGTAATAAGTGCCCCAATGATGATACAGGTCTCTTCGCAAGGTGTTCGGGATCCAGAGAAGCTTTACAGATATGCGTTAACATCCCGCATGCCCCGCTTAGCCCCTGCGTGCTTTGTTTTCCCTATTTTTCCCTCTTTTCTTGGCTTTTTGGTCTTCAGTGACGTGACCGCCGCCCTGAAGGGCGGCGGTCCTGTGCGCGTTTTCCAGAACGCTCTTTTGACGCGACCCGCGTGAAATATCACGACTCACCAGCTTTTCTTGCCGACTTGAGCATGCATTAATGTTTTTGGTCCCCCTGGAATAATGTTTTTCTTTTGTTTAATGTTTAGGAGTTCAGTTTGGATTTGATTTTTGGATGTTTGGATTCCTATAAATGCATGGTTTGTGCACATGCAAATGGCTCTGAATTTTGCTCCAAAGTTTGCTTTTGAATTTCTTGTTACAGCAGTTTTAGTTTTCCTTTGCTTAGGATTCTTAGTTTTCTCATTGAGTGCTTTGGTTAGTATTGTGTTGCAGCTGGTAAGCCACATATCCAACTTGTGCAAGTGCAAACATTATTTGGGCCACCATTTTCACTCCAACTTTCATGTTTTTAGTGCTGTGGTCCTTTTAGTTTGCTTAGGATTGGTAGCATAGTTTGTTGCAGGTTTGTTTTAGCTTTGTGTTGCTGTTGGTAAGCCACAGATTCAACTTGTGCAAACAGTATTATTGTTTTGGAGTAGAATAGTCTAGGAAGCCATTAAAGTTACAGGATTTTGCTCTTCATACAGACTAGTTTCAGGTTCTGGACGCTTTTGTTGCATGATTTGCAGTAGACCCCGCTAGGAATTACATAGGCCAAGCTCTGTACTCTTGCACTATCCCTCTCCTATCTGCATTCTATTTTTTCTGCATTCTGAAGGTTGTCCATTGATCCAAATATCTATTCCTGTTGATGCAAGCATTCCACGCTTTTCTGGATTTACGTGAGCACAAATAACGAAGAGATCATACTGAGGGAACAAGAACACACACACACCATCGGATTCGCCACTGTTCTGCGAAATCCAGGTTCCATCTTTCAAAGTTTTAGTTAGAACTTATCAAATAAAGTAGTTAATCACTTTATTTCAGTTATTTCCATTCTCGATATTGCCAGGGAGGTTGTGGGGATTGATAGTTTTTTGAGAAACTATGATTCATTCCTCACTTCTGAGGTAGGATCGAGAATCTTGCAGATAGATTAGTTATTTCGTTGTTTAGAATAGATATACGAAATCACACAGAAAAATAGCTACACTCGGCTATTTTGTTTGTTTTACGTTGTTAGTTTAGTTGTCAATTCTAAATATTTTTTAGCTGCTTTCTTATAAATTGCCAGAAAATACAAAAAGAAATTATATATGCTAGAAGTGCACTTAGATTTTACTTTATTATAGTTTGTTTCATTACTGCTTTTGCATGACAATTACGGGACCTAGGGAGCCCAGGGAATACATTTTCGAGCCAATTGTGCCCCAGCCCAATACCGTAGTGGCAATAACTGACATTAACCAAAACCTTAGGATACAAGTCTTCCAAACAACAACAGACTTCCAACAGATCAGGACACAGTTGAGAGGGTTAAACATCGAGGACGACCAAGCATATCTGTTTTGGTCAAATCAGCCAAACTATAGGTTATCCTAGAAAACATCTGCATGACTGTAGAAGGATTTGAAAGAGAACAAATATTCGGGTGCGATCCTTTAGTTCCACAGCCAGATGCTGGAGATACCCTCATAGATATAGATACCAGCTTAAGAATTCAAGTTGCTAGAACACCTGTAAGGTATTCTGAGAAAATCGCACAATTGCTGGTTCTAAACGTAGAGGCCGAGAAAGCATACGATTACTGGATACTAGGGATTAGAACTTGATCTCGCGTATGACCATAACAGGACCGCAACAACCAAGAGTCTACGGTTGTGATCCACAAATCCCACAGCCTAAC
The DNA here is from genome assembly GCA_019776745.2 of Taxus chinensis. Taxonomy (NCBI): domain Eukaryota; kingdom Viridiplantae; phylum Streptophyta; class Pinopsida; order Cupressales; family Taxaceae; genus Taxus; species Taxus chinensis. Next base: position 514,065,178 of record CM034151.1, read on the forward strand.
GAATCCATAAGAGAATTAGACATAGACATTGGCCTACGTAAGTTAGTATTTCAGTCTACTCTGATTCCACCTATCATCATTCAACAGTTATCCCTACTAGACACAACAGCTAACAAAGCTAGAGAATTTTGGACTAGGCCAGAGAATCGTCCATAGAGTTGACTATATTCGCCATATGACCCTATCAGGAGAAATACACGAAACCATCCCGGGTCATTTTCCACGCATCCCACAACCCATAGATCGAATCACGCCAGAGCTCGATATTGATTGGAGCCTTCGAGCAGTCATCCTCGCTGATCGATCTATCACACCAGTCCAAGTTAGAAGGGCCTTCTTTGCCTTAGATTCGCAAATACCATTAGTGCGTGTCGAAGACATTAGACTCCCCAACTAGTTTGTCTGCATATTCTACCCCCACCGGTTGTCTCGGCACGACCTCGGGAGGTCGGGTACGTGGAAGAGTCACTTGTTGATTCTCACGCTCGCATGTCACTTTTCCAACGTACAGTCACCCTATGGCCCTAGGCGCAACGTGAGCCCCGTTACCCCCAACCCAAGTGACATAATAACTCATGGTCTCCGAATCAACCTGCTAGTCGCTCCTGTAACATCCTTCTGCGGGTATTCATACCCCCATACGAACGAATGTCGGGATTCGATGCATAACGTTCAGACCACTCCATGGGTCTTAATCCCATGACCCTAACGCCAACACATTACGACATTAGAGCCAGGCATAACAATCCACCCTCAAATGCTCAATGTGGGGCGACAACTATTCAACTAATCAGTTGGGCTAGGCAAACACCAAGGACTTTCAGATATAACTCGTCCTTCCAAAAAGAGGGGGTTGGAGCAACTTGCTCAAAGAAAAACAAGTGGCTAATTCAGCCTTGGTTAATGTAAAATCCAACTGGTTAGTGCAACAAACAAATAAATGCCTCAGGTAATACTAAGACCGCCTATTAGTAGACAATCAAGATCCACGACTCAGTTCTAGCGATAAAGAGTACTCAAGACGTAATCCTAGGAAATAAACAAAGCTAATGAGAAAAATAGCACATCACAATCACTGTATGTGGCCTCATGCCGCCACCAACCCGAGTACTCATCGAGTTGCTGAAAACTCGGACATCGATGCCATCAACGTCATGAAAAAATACATGTGACCAGAAATGAGTATGTCAGGATAAGTGTAACTGTCATCATCTCTGCCTGATATCATCTCTCCATACTCCGCATAAGCCATGTCATACAACAAACGTCACCAAGGCACGATATCGTGGATTCATTCGAACGAAGTCATTTCCAACTAGGAATAGAACAGGGGACACAAGGATTGAATAAGTTGAGCCTAAGGTGGTGCAAAACCCACAGATTCATACAAACAGCAAGCTCGAAGTCCTACGCAAACATCCTAGCTAAGTAGGATCTCCTCACAGTCTATATAAGACTCCACGTTAGGTCACTCGTACTCGGCTGAAGATTCATGAACAACCTGGTGCCACGCCTAGACTCTCTCCATCACATAGCACTCTTGACATTTCATCCCCTTAGGGTCCAGTACTAGTGTAGGGTCCATTCCTGGACAGTACACATAAATACGTCACTTAACACAATGGTAATTCAACATCACAACAAGGGGATAATGTATTACTCATCCCCCGGCGTGTTTACTCAAATACAGGGTAGATCACAATCTTACATACACTGGGTGTAATACATCACGCTTACCACATTATGCACCCAAGGTGCAATCACTGCACAATAGGGTTCATAGGCTCACTGTATGCCTCCTCATATCAGGCAACATGAATGGTTGAGACGTATTACGATAGGGACTCATACATACGATATTTAAAGGATCCCATAGATAACATCCAAACGATAACATTCATGCTTACTACAAAGGCCTGATACACACGATTTCTTCAAATACAATGGTGAAGGAGATCATGAATACGCATATCAATTCGCTTTACATCTATCCAGTCATTACGTGACATATCGACACACCCATGGGATGGGGTAACAATATGCTAACATATGCTCCAATAACGCTGGAAGTCATTGCACATTAAAATTCTTATTCACAGACATTCCAAGTAGTAATTCACACGTGGACATTCTTCTTAGAATCCACACGAAGGAGAGAGAATACATCACATCCTTCAGCACATCAACAAACATAACAAAAGACAGCACTAAGTGACATACACCTGCATGTGCGTTCAAGAACTATCACGAATCTATCGCCCATTTAAATCACATCAAGGTGGCTTAACACATTACTCTTCCAATTTTTTATCACGGCATCAGTGCAACAACGTCATGGAAACACCATGGAGCTATGCGATTCAAAATCATCACAACTCCAATCTCATCCCAGGGAGGTGAAGGAAGAAGTCCATGAAGTTCCTCACTAAGGACTTATGACGAGGTACCATATGTAGAGCGCTCTGCGAATTTATCACACAGCAATAGATAGTGGCAGTAAAATGCCATGGAGCAAACGGGAGGTTTTTGACTTACAATACTCACTACACTACAACACACCACATGGGCTTCAATCAACAGAACCAAAACTCGCATAACGACAATCGTGGGGTAAAAATCAGATCGACTCACATAGACACAGCCGAAGACGACGTAGGCATGCTCGATGCTACACTTTTCCCAATGGAAGGTTACTAGTAACAGACCCAACCAAAGAAAGAACAATGGTTTCAGGAACGGCGAACCCATCAATACGGTGGATTTCCTTATAATGTACTTTTGGTTAAATGGCGAACATTCCCAGGGACATTACGAGACCAAGGATAAATTTTCTCCTTTTGTCCATCTACATTTCTTAAGTTTATTCCGCGGGTTGAAATACAATTCGACCTTCTCAAAACTTTAGCTTCTTATAGGCAACAGTTTGATATAAATTTTAGGCCATAAATGACATGCATTTTTGGCAATACCAATCAAAACGGGCATTACAAAGTACTTAAATACCTTATTATTATGGTTTCCATAAAATATTGGGGGGTCATGACAATAGTTTACGTGTCGTGATGTACTACAAGTTTTACCCTTACAACTCAAGCGAAAGTGACTTGATGTCCAAAACGCATTAAAAGGATTTGATGGAGATTTAGATATAGGGTAGCTTTTTACCAAAAACATTCCTCGATTCACACTATATTTATTTCCCTACCATTGTTATTATAATTAGAAAACTTATTAATTCCCATAAGACTTCTATATATTTTCTGGAAGTTTGATCGCACCAAGGCAATACATATTCTTTGCAACCATGATTATGTTTAATTAATTTTTAAGGACTTCATGAGTGACCTCAATCCTAATCTCCAATCTCGTTCTCATCTTATATGATATGCTTATACATCGCACTAAGGTCTCGTTCATAGCATTGTTGTGAAATCAGGAGTTACATAAGTATTTGACTAACATCTTGAAGGGGTACATGACAAGGAGAAAACTAACTATACATGAACCACGTTCAAGGAAATACCAAGATGTTATTTTGATAGAAACCAAGGTAGCTCCGCTGAATCGTTCCTTCGAACAATGACTCATAAGGTGACTTCTAAGGCGGTCTTCATCACTCAACCTGGTGTCGGACCTGAAGAGAGGACATTATTCTCGCGATTACCAAAACTAGAAGGAAACCGCATACTCTGGGCAGGTTGGACCATAACATTCCTAAATATGGGCCCACGACAATGTCGCTAGACATAAAGACTATGACGGTAAATTCCAACTAGGGGTTTGATATACCTAACCTAGGAGGTCTCATCGAGTGCAAAGTTTAAGGTCGTCCTACGGTTCAAAATTTATTATATGGTAAAAAGGAATCACACATGCTGGAAAGCTATGCACGAATATTTTATTAAGGTTGAGTGTTCTCATTGAAACTCTTTACTATGTTTACAAGGTAAGAAGATAACCCAGTAATTAATTTAGACGTTTATGGAATACTGAGAAAGTACTACAATACATTAACTTCAATTTCAATTTACTATGTATAAACCAAACCCTTTTTGCCATACACAACTAATGAACAAATTGAACTGGTGTTTAGATGCACATTTCCTAAGTATCCCTAAACTAGCATATCATGCATGTTAACAAATCTCAATTATAACTTTTCGGTAACAAGAGACTACATAACACAGTTATTCATTTTAAAATGACCTATAAGAATTACAATAATAATAATTAAATTTCACATCGCCTTCTTCGTCGTCATTCTTCCATCCTGCAAAACCCACGTGAGTATGATATCAACGAAAATTCGCTGGCATGGCATCCACCCTAATCAATCATAATTGTCATTTTTCAGTTTCCCATTTACATCAGAAAATAATTACAATTTGCCAATCGAAATAAAAAGTCTAGAAACATGTATTCATTTGCATTTCATTTTTCTTCTTCATTTTGTAACCAAGGGGAGAGAAAGAGAAGGGAAGAGAGAGAAAACATCACTTTGGTCAAAAGTTCTAATACACACAAGTTTCATTATAGTGTTTTAAACAATTATTTACATGTGTTTAAACATTTTCAGGGTGATTTGGCAACCCTACGAGGATCCGCAGCTTTCTACTTTTACATTTTCTTGCTAGCTAAAAAACGAACAAAACGAGCTCGAAGGCTAAGAAACTGCTTCCAAAGGTTATCTTCCAATGAACACGCACACCACGACTAACTTTCTACGTGTCCTCAGATATACCAAGAATTCATAGCAACTGACGGAATTGAAAAAGAGAGAACGGTTTGCGTTTGGCGGTTAGTTCTCTGGGGCCACTGGTCATAGTTCACCCAATTGTAAAAATGACAAAAGTTAGCTCGAGTGCCCAGAAAACCGCTTCCAAAATGAGCGTTCGATGGAGGAGCACGCAACGAGACATTTCCTACTAGTTCCCCTATATAGGGAAAATTCATCAGAGTCGACGGGACTGAGAACTAGTAAACCATTTCCAAACGGCGTCAAGTTTTCTGGAGCGACAAGACGAAATTGGTCCAGTTTGACCTCATCAAACTGCGACTGTGGGCCTACAAAATGGCTTTTCCAAACTATCCCGAAAGTGCTCTTTCCTATACTGAATGTTCCATGCATTTGTCTAGTATAAACGCTAGTGGTTTGCGAAGACGGAACGTGATTTCTCTTTCCAGGTTTCAATTGGTGGTCCCAAACGAAAGCCAACTTTCTAGTTTTAACAACTCTCTACTGTTGTAAACCGGTGTAACAGGGCTCCTAAAAGAACGTCAAAAGGATGTCATATGATCGTTTCGGGTCAAACCAAAAATCAAGGCGAATCCTCGTATACCAAGGTACACGAATGAAACTTCACATCTCGTTTCTAGAGTTGCGAAGGGTACTTAGTGAGTCTTCAAAAATTGCAAAATTTAACTATTTTCAGCAGGAAGAAGGTCAACTTAATCAATGGAGAGTCAAATTTGTCTGGTCGATAAAACGATATTGAAGCGATCAAAAGGGTAAGAGTTTTCTAGATCATCTCGAAGCGAGGGTGATAGTTCATGATTTAAAGTAGGCGAGTTATAATGGCTTCGAGAGTTGCGACATGACACTTTATTGTTTTGCAATGAGGTGAAGAGACATTTAGCTGTATTAAAAATATAATAACTTAATATTCTATTTAGTTGCAAAAGAGAACTAAAACACGAGAATTAGAGTGGTAAGGAAAGAAGAACCATGCCTGGAGAACGAAGTCGGCCGAAGCCGCAGGCTTGGGTTCAGTCTCTTGCTTGGGCACTTCATCAACCAGTCCTCGAGCGTCCTCAGCTCCACCATTTTGCATACATGTCTACCAGGGAAGTTGCATTGCAAACAAAAACATCTTGTTTTCTATGCCTTGATGGTTTTCCATGCTCAACTATAAAGCTCTTATTTTTACACATGCGGGGAGGATGCTGACAGAGGTTGTGGAACCTGGCTTTACACGTACCTATTGCATTTGCTTGAAGGTTTCCAAGGCCTTTTTTTAACCAACTCATTTTTTTAATTTTATTTTTACACCTCCTGCAATCATTGCTACCCATAAACCACATTCCTTTCAGGCATTGTTGAACCGTTTGCATGCTTCCACATTTTCCGTACATGTCTATCAAGGCATTCACAACTATTATATCTGACGAAAACCCACTTTCAATTGTTTTTTTTTTTTTTTATGAATCTCCATTCCTTTTTCCAAACCTCCATTTTTGGTACACACAAGGAGGATGTTGGCAAAGGTTGTTGAGTTTGGTTTTACACCTGCCAATTGCATTTGCTTGAAAATCTCCATGGCCCTTTCAAGAAGCCCATTTTGTGAGCATCCTGCAATGAATGCATTCCTTGAGACCACGTTCCTCTCAGGCATTGTATTGAAAAGGCTGAAAGCCTCATCAAGAAGGCCATTTTGTGCATAACCTGCAATCATTGCAGTCCACAAGAATGCATCTCGTTGTATCATTTTTTCAAACAGTTCATCTGGGTTGTGTATGCCTTCACATTTTGCCCACATGCCAAACTGGGCACTCAAAACATTTGCTTGGAAGTTTCAAGGGCCTTTCAACAAACGCCTCTGTGCATATCCTACCCTCGTGGCATTCCAAGAGCCGCATCTATTTGGAGCATTCTACCCAACAGTTCACAGGCCTCCTACAAGTCTGTTTGGCGCAACCATGTCTACCAGGGCAGTAGCAACTGCAACATCTGACAAAAAACACCTCTTTAGTTCATTTTTGGCAGTTGTCCATGCAGAGGTAAGAAAGGAGCTCGAGTTTTGACGCAGGGTTGAGAGGATGCTGGCACAGGCCGCAAAAGAAAACATGGCAAATCCATGGGATGACATTTGGCGAGGCATCTTCTTGAAAGAAAACACGAAAATGCCCAAAGAGCATTGATTTGAGTAAAAAGGACTGCAAACCACCTTTCTTTCAGGCATTTGCGCAGAGCAGATTGGAGTTCCCCCCCCCCCATGGCGGTGGTAGATGCACTCTCGCTCTCTACACAGCGAAAACGATGGAAGGAAACCCCATTTCTGCCCTAATTCGCCCTAAGAGGAATATCACGGATTTTTTATTTTAATTCTTTTATTTCATTTTTTTACATTTATTTTATTATTATTATTATTTTATATTTAAAGGAGGCATTACACCCATCTTATCAGTGGCATTTGACAGCGCTAAAGAATATGAAGAATCGGCCATTCGTTGCGTCGTCCGGAATCGGGCCATTCTATATTCACAACATACTCTTGTTTTGGTTGGGGGTCTTGGGATGTAGGAGGTTTCTGGAGCAAAGGGGAGGGGGGTCGAAAATTTTACCTATCTATGGCTAAGGATAGGGAAAAGGTGGACGTAGCTTACTGGAAAACAAGATTCTATTGAATGGGCACTTATAGCAACGAAAGCCCCTTTGGTGGTGTCAAAATGAAAGTTTTATCCTTCAAGTGCAAAGGTCTAGCGAGCCTAGAATAAAAAAAGTCGTCATTGAAAACACTTTTTTAGACTTCTTCCCTAGAAGATTATTCTTCCTTCATGAAGCCTTTGGGGTTGCCAACCTTCAAATTTCGAACATGTTGGAATCCTTAATCAAAGGATGGAAGTTTATTGCAAGTGATGTGAGAGGTCGTTCGAGGGGTCTTGCTATTGGGTGGAATCCAAAGAAAATTAAGATGGTTAGCTTGTGGGGCTTTGATTCTAGTCTAGGATTGGAATTTTTCTCTGAGGAGCTGGCCATGGACATGCTGGCTCTAAACATATATGGGCCATATGGGGATAGAGTGGCTTACTGTGAGAAAAATTGGAGTAAGGATTTATAGAACATGAAAGCCATTATTATGGAGGGGGATTTAAATTTTTCACTTGGGGCAGTGGAGATTTGGGAGCAAAAAGCTCAAGTGGTTCCCTTTGGTTGATTATTTCATTCAATCTTTTGAGAGGATAAATATGGTTGACTTGGAGCCTGTTAAGTTGAAGCCTACGTGGAGAAATAAACTATTCAAGGGAAGATAGAGTTGAAAAGAGGTTGGATAGATTTTATGTTTTTGAGGAGGTGATCAAGACTGTGTGCCTTATTTGTCAGTGGGTTGGCAGTGAAGGGGATTCATATCACTTTCCTATTTGTTTGGAGATGCAGGGCAGGGATGCAAAGCCGGCTAATCCCATTTAAATTTAATGCGGGTTGGCTCAAGGATGATTCTTTTCAAGAGCCGATTTGAACTAGATGGATCCCTTTTTCCCCTTATATGAACACTACTATTGCTTTTCAATTTGCTGAAAATTTAAAAAGTGTGAAGATAGGATACAAAATCTTGGGCTCATGTCTGAAGAAGGAAAGGGATGAGAAATATCTTAAAGAGATCGAGGAGGCCTTACAAAAGTGGTATGATTACGGAGGGGGGTGGTTTCTTGACCAGAGGAAGATAAGCTAAAACTTGGGAATCTTGAAAAAAGGCGAAGTTGTTTATTAGACAAGCGCGAGGTTTTGTGGAACCTCAAGAGTAAATCATTGTGGCTAGAATATGGGGATGAGAATACAATTTTTTTAGTCCTGATGCACACAGCTACAAGCTGGGACAATACCATTTGGGGACAAAAAAATTCGAATGGTGAGAGGATTTCTTCTGTTTAATGAGTCTGGCTAAATTTGGAGATTGATTTTTTTAAGACACTCTATAAAGGCCCGGATCGAAACATCTTTAGCTGAAGCGGTTAGGATAGCACATTTTTTTCTAGGATTGACTAACATGCGGCTGATAATTGCAATCTGATGGCTGGTGTCTCTATGGAGGAACTCACTGAGACTCTTCATAGTTTCCAAAAGGATAAAAGCCCAAGGGCTTGATGGATGGTACAGTTGAGTTTTTCTTGGGTTTTTTTGACCATTTGAGTGAGGATCTGTTGAGGGTTGTGGAGGAATATAGGAGGTCTGGAAATATTTATGGACCTTTCAATTCTACTTTCCTTGCCCTCATTCCAAAGTCCAATGATACAAAGTATTTTGACGAGTTCAAGCCATGATTTCTTTATGTAACTGCATATATAAAGTAATTGCAAAGATTATTGTGCGTAGGCTAAAGGTTGTACTCTCAAAATCCATCTCCAAGGAGCAATTTTGTTTTTTGGAAGGAAGGCAGATTCACGAAGTGATTGGAGTAGCACATGAGGGACTGCATATTTTAAAGGTTAAGAATCTAAAAGGGGTTGTCATAAAAATTGATCTTTCAAAGGCATATGATCAGGTGAGCTGGCTCTATATTCGGTTACTCCTCACACATATGGGATTGGAGATTTGATTTATTAATTGGTTGATGAGCTACATCACTACTGTATATTTTGGTGGTACTGATTAATGGAGCAACCTCACCTTTCTTCTATGTTGAAAGAGGTCTTAGGGAGGGATATCCACTGTCACTATTTCTTTATTCTACTGGTTGCAAAATGGCTGAGTAGAGATTTGATGGAAGTCAAAACAAAAAGGGAGCTATAAAGGTCTTCAAATTACTCAGGTTTTACATATCACTCATTTGCTTTTTGTTGATGATATTTTAATCTTGTGTGATGGATCGCATGTAGGGAAGTTGATAAATTGAAATCTTTTGTTGGATCTATTTAGCAAAGCCACGGGAATGGTTATCAATGAAAAGTATACTATTTCGTGTCATAATTTGGGGGCGGAAGAAGGGGAATATCTTGTTAGCAGATTTAGGTTTAATTTGGAAAGCGTTGATGTTGGGTTGAAGTCCCTGGGGTTCCATTTAAAGCCAAATTGTTACCGTAAGGAGGATTGGATGTGGTTAATTACTAAAATTGGAAAAGAGGATCAAGGTTTGGTGCCACAAGTGATTATCAAGGGCAGGTATGTTGGTTCTGGTCAATTCAATTCTCAGAAGCTATCGATGTTTATTGGATGTCTCTAGCATGGATCCCTAAAGGGAATTTTATAGAGGGTTCGCAGACTTGTGCTCCTCTTTTCTTTGGCGATGGACACAAGGAACAACACTTTCATTCCTTGGGTCAGATGGGAAAGGATTGCAACTCCTACAAGCTATGAGAGGATGGGGGCTAGATAACATTTTCCTTTTTCTTAAAAGCTCTGATAGTTAAAGGGGTGTGGAGGCTTATTTCTACCTAGTAATCTGTGGATTAAGGTGATTGAACAAAAATATATTGCTCCAGGTTCAATTTTAGATTGGATCAGAAATCCAAACAAAAGGTTAATCAATGCCTCCATCATATGGAATGCCATCATAAATTCCTTTAATGTGGTGGGAATTGGTTTCACTTGGTGGATTGGAAATGGTATCCATGTTCTTTTAGGTGTGGATCCATGGCTAGGTAGTAGGGGGAGACATCTGTTTCCACAAGCAGTTGTTATACAGCTACAAGAGAGAGGCTTTTTCTATTTATCTCAAGTGGCAGACCCCTTGGAGACTTCCCTTTGGCGTCAAGGATGGTTGAAGGCTGACTCAGGTGGGTTTGGCGGATGAAGAGGGTGGTAAATGGACTGAGTTTATTAATAATCTTAAAGTTTCCCTTATCAGACTTGGTGAAGAGGAGGATGTTCTTATTTGGGACAATGATCCCTCAGTTTTTTACACTCCCAAAGATGGATATATTAAGCTGAATGCAAATCGATTTAAGAGAGAAATAAGATGATGGTGGAAGTGGATATGGAAGATGAAATGCCCACCACACAAATCTCGTTTATTCATGTGGTGCGTTTTGGAGAATAAGTCCCCAACTTGGGAAAATCTATAGAAAAGGTAGTACCACAGCCCAGGCTGGTGCATTCTTTGTAAAACAAATTGTGAAACTGGTTGATCACCTTTTTCTTATTTTGCAGGTATTCTAAGGTAGTTTGGGCTAAATGCTCTAAAATTTTGAAGGAAATGTGTTTATGGCAAGGGATATCTATGGACGTGACGCCTTAAAGGAGTGGATTACTAGTGCAACAAATCGACATAGGAAAGCCCTTCCACTAATCATTTGTTGGGGTATTTGGCTTTCCAGAAACAGGATCATTTTTTAGGAAAAACATATGGAACCGAGTCTGGTTGCAGCTCAGGGAATTGATATTCTTTCACAATTTCCGTAGATAAAGGACAACATCGAGACAGACGAAAAGTAGTGAAGGACTCCATTATCAAGAACCTGTCATGGCTTTTATTTAATGTGGTTGCTCATGGTGAACCAACCATTTGTGGAGGTGGACGGGTTTTGTAGCTCTCATGAATCTCATTTCTTATAAAATTAGGATGGGTTTGGGTAATGGCATAAACAATTTAGTTGAACTACTGGCACTCAAATACTCCTTACTGGTTCCTTTATATAAATCTATAAAGTTGTTTAGGTTATAGGGGAGTCATTGCTTGTGGTCAATTGGATTAAAGGGAGACAAAAGTGTCATCATACTCAACTTCAACCACTGCTGGAGGAAATCAGAGATTTAAAGATTGCTTTTGATTTTTTTTTTATTTCACACGTCTTCAGGGAATGCAACGTTTTGGTTGATCAGCTATCAAAAGAGGGCATTCAGATGAGTTTTGGGTAAATGCATATAATCGAACAGGTGGAGAATTCACAATTTGAATACTATCACAGGCCTTTCCACGAGATGAATCAGGTTGATTTATCACAACTTCTTAATTAAATCTTTTTTTAAATATGTTTGTTTATTTGCCTTTGGTTGGCAATCCTTTTCTGTGGTACTAATGTGCCATTGGTGACACTGGTTTCTTTCCTAGCATGGAAGTCATGGGCTCTCAAGCTTTTATGGGACTAATCTGTTTATTCCTTATCAAATGTAATTTTGTCACTTTTTTTTTAAGTAATAAAATTACCATTTTTCCTTTGGGGGAAAAAAGGTGTAAATATAAGATGCATTAGGTTGGCAACTTGAGACTCTTCTAAGAGGGAGCAGAGAATAATAATGTACAACTTTTAGTACACGTTTATGGATTGATAAAAGGGATTTTGATAAATATAAGGAAGAAAATCATGTTTGTTTTATGGTCGGAGTATAAAAATGTTAACTTTTAGCACCAAAAAATGTAGATAGTTGATTGTTATTTGAAAATTTGTAAAATTTCCCTTTTTCTTGATGGTTTATTCATAATCTAATTGAAAATTTTATTAATAATTTCAAGTTAATGTCATATTTTTCACATCACTCAATCCCATCAATATAAAAAAAACATATTAAATCTCTAAGTAATTCACTCAAACTCACTTGGGTCACTTAATTCCAATTATACATTATCCAAAGAATAAGTTTTTGTTTGAATTTTACTATTCATTAATAGTGTGTAGCTCCTTTATACAAATCTCCAAACTATATCCCATTTGTATGTTAAGTTTGTTTTATATGGAACAGTCAGTTATGTTTTATTTATTTATTATTCTTTTGCATACGTTGTTTGTGTAACTTTTTTAGAATGTATACTATTGAAACTAACTTTCGTGTTTGGAGTCAAAATAAATGCCATCACTACACCATCTATCACAGTTAGACATAAATCTTTCATGAGTATATGCGAACTATACACAAGCAAAGGAAGAACTAGAAACAAATATATGTGAAATTATTTTTATACAAGATAAAAGTGCCCCATTTCACATTTTACAAGTTCCTAGAATTCCTAGAAGGAATTGAACTAGGTCTCACTCTGAGTGAACCTGCACTTACCCCTTAAGACTACATGAAAAAGATACACGTGAAATATATAGAACTGATTCAACCAAACACTAAAAATTGAACCAAGTTTTTCTGGTATTTGTATTCAAGTTAGCTAAATAGATGAATGAATATTGCTTAATTATCACCATTGTATATTGCATTAAGACTCTGTGGAATGAATGCCTTTGTGTGGTTTATTTTTATTTATGATGTAAAAAACACTATGAATCACAAGTCTTGGTGGCAGTGCATATGTTAGGAGAATCTATTCACATTGAGATGCTCCAAGCGCAGAGAACATACAACCGTAATTTCTTAAAAATGCATTCACAATTCCCAAATTTAAGATATCATATATAAATATTGCTCTATCAAACGGACTCTAATGTTTATTTGATAGGATTTATAAAGTGCACCACCATCATTTGAGGGCCTTGGCATTCACTTGATTTATTCATGCATTTTCTAAGTAAAAGCGTGTAAGTCCAAGAAAGAATGGAGAAAGATAAAATTCACTGGGCTGGAGAGAAAGTTTAGGCTATATAGCTGCCCGTCATGGCCACTAGAAGTGATAACTAGTAAGATAAACTTATATTACCATGTGTGTCCTTGTATCTTTGAGCCAAATAATCTCCATATTGCACAGGAGGGTGCCTGCCAAAATCAATAGTCACATCATTTGACTGTGTCACAAAGGAGTTCACATAACAAGACTAAAAACTATTAACAAACAAGAAAAGAATAAGTTCAGAGATAAGGAAATCAGGTTTTAGAGAAAACCTTATTATATGAATAGGAGGACGTGAAACAGACCTCATTTATAACAGGATATTGTTATTCTCAATATTAAAGAACGAATATACCTTTATATTTTGAGATTTGGGATATTCAGTGTTGGCTCATAAATTTGGAATCTATCTAGTATTAGATAATCTGTTTCTTTCAGAAATATGCCTTTTCATTAAGTTAATCTGATCGCATATTTGCATGTGCTGGCATACATACCTTGGAGGATTTGTCTCTGACTGACAAGTTGGAAGGCACTCCACGAGACAATCAGGACCTGGTTCTAAGAAATATGCTACCTGCTCATGACAGAAGAAAAGAAGTATGAGTTTTGTGTACTTGCATTCTGTAAAAATCATGATAAAAGGCACCTTATGGATTCATGCAATATGCTCGTAAATACCTTCAATGAACAACAAACTATATAAGGATGCTTGAAACCACACTATAGACAATTAAACTGTCATGCAGATATTCAGAGATTTGGGATCTTATTGATGGTGCCTACTATTTCATATGTAACAGTCTTCAACTCTTCCAAAATGCAACTAGATCTGCTACAGTCATGCTTCAAAAATCACAATCTTGCCTTGATGATGTACATCTGTCATACCCTTGCTGATGGGGTGCTGTTAAGAGTTTAGAGGAGGATGATTTGCTTGTTTTGGCAATCAGAAAAGAAGCTCAATTACAGTGGACTTGACACTGCCTTTGATCCAGTAGCAAAACTCTTGATACTGCTTTTGATCCAGTCAGCTCAAGTCAAACCACTCAGCTGAATTTTTCAATCCAATCAAACTATTAATGCCAAGTACCATTTGACAGTAAAGAACTTGAAGAGTTATTACAAGCAAGATATTTGCGACTTATATACAACGTCCTTTGCTCCAAATCAAATCAGAAGATTTCAAGTACTCAGAAAGTACAACTATTTCTGAGCCCAAGAAGAAGCAAAGGCCTCTGCCAAAAAGGAAAGGTTTTTTATTATCTTGCAAAACGCAGGTTATATAGTCTTCAACAAAGGAAATAATTGCTTTTGCATTGGCCAACCAAAACATAGCATTTAGATTTTGCCTAGGTTTGGACCCTTGGGGTATAGTTTTTGGGAAAATAGATACTTGATTTTATTAAAAAAAATTGGTTGAAGAATATTTTCGTGACCACAGATATTTTTGTTAGCAGAAGAAAACTAAGAGAGAAATAAGAAGAGCAAATCTGCACACTCCCAGAATGGACGTGACAGAGATTTTATTATGAAGAGGTGGTTACAAACGTGGTTACAAACAGTTTTCAGTTAGAGGCAGTTCCCAACTGTCTAACCAATTATTATTAGTATAAATATTCAACACCCCCACTTAATGACTAACCTAGAAACAACATTAAGTTTGTCTCGAAACTTTACAAATAATAAAGGACCAAGGGGTTTAGTCATTATACCGGCAGGCTGCTCTTTAGAAGGACAGAAATGAAGCGAAACATCGCTGAATAAACCGTCGGATATAGTGATGATGGATTTCAATATGCTTAGTGCGAGCATGGTATTTAGGGTTCTTTACCATTTGTGAAAGAGGTGTAGTAGTAGCTTGAGGAAGATGAAAATCAATCAGAATCCTATGAAGCCATCCTTGTCTTCTGTATCAGTGAAAGAGATGGCTACAGTGGGCTGAAGCTTACTCTGCCAAGAAACAACTCCTGAACCAAAAGAGAAATATATAGCCAGTAGTGGATCTCTGAGTATCCAATGATCTTTCCCAATTAGAGTTGTTATAGCCAATCAATTTGAAGTACGCAACTCTTTGATATAGAATGCCAAAGTCAAGAGTTCCTTTGACATATCTTAGAACTCGTTTTGCTGCTCCCCAATGAATGAGTTTTGGTTTAGACAACCGAGAAAGATAGCTAATAGAAAAACATAGATCCAGACGTGTAGTTGTGAGGTAGATCAAGCTACCCACCAACTGTCTGTGCCATAGTTGGAAAACTCATAGGTGACTCGCCGAGTCCTCGAGTAATCGCCAAACATCCTTGCAAATGAATAAACTGAAAAAAAAACTCGCAGAAAAAATCCACTCAACACAAGCAATGCAAGCTCAAATGGTTGTGTGAGTGAAAATGAGAGAGTGGAGGGCCTTAAAAAGAGCCAAAACCGTGTAAATGCAGCGTTTTTTTAGTGTGAAAACCGTGTTTGCGTGTAGATGCACAAACTGAATCAGAGGTATGCATTGTAAGTAAAGCACCACATATTCCTCTCTCATCAGAAATCAGATGTTGATTTTTGTAAGTTTGAAGATTATACCAGAGGTATAGGATCTAAATTACTGAATATGATGGGTCTTGATGGAAAGGACTTTGGAATAAATGGCCAAGGAATTACTAATCCAATTCAGGTAGAGGAAAAACCTCACTATACAAGATTGGGATTTGATAGTGGTTTGACTAAAATTGGGGAAAGCTCCAAAACAGTAAAAGAATCTTTACCGCTAGAGCTCCAAAATCATCCTATTCAAGGTAAAAACAATATTTTTGTTGATAATCCTACTAATAAGGATAATGTTACTTTGAATATTGGGAAGGCCTCACAAAGTGATGATGTGAGTAAGTGCAGAAGAGGAAAGAACAAAGTTTCACCTCATAAATTTGGCACAAGTAAAAGCCCTAGGAAGTCTAGACAAGCTAAATAGTCCAATGTGCACTTTGATTATGCAAAGGCGGAATAGGTAACACAAGATTTGTGGCATTTATGTCCATGCAAATTTGGTGGATTGAATAGCCATTTTGTTGCTATGTTGGAAGAGAAAATCCTTATTAAGGAAAATTGACAAAGACTATCCTCCTAAACAAAATATGGGAATAGCAAAAAAAGTTGTATTCATTGCTAGAAGAGTGGACACAAGATTGAGAAGTGTTGGAAACTCCGCCCGCAGCTTCGTAAGAAGAAAGTGGAACAAAAACCAACAATCCAATAGACAAGGGTGACCATGTAGAAAACAAGACCATCCAAAAACCCGCAGAGGATCATCCGTGAAAATGGGTTTTGCTAAGACATTGTTTGTCTTTTGTGGATAGCACATTTACATAGCTAAATTTGTTTGGCATGTTTTATTTTGAACCTCCTATTCACATTTTTGGTGAAGAAAACTAACTTGTTGTAGTTAAAATGTGGAGGTAGAAATAAGGAGACATTCTCCAAATTAGTGTTAAGGTAAAATAAGCATTGTTGTTTTCTGAATGTACGTTGGCATTCTTTTCTTCCATTTGAAAATGTATTTTTAATACATGTATAGTGATTTGAATTCACTTTTGTAAGTCCTTATGCAGGGCAATGTTTGTAATGGAAGAATATTAAAAATGCATGTCTATTTGTAACTGAAAATAAGACCCCATTGAAGGGCAAAAAGTACAAGCATATTTCAGTATAAGTTTAGGATGCTAACATACATTCACAAAGCAAACTACTTTTACTACCATGTATTGTTTTCCTTTGTTGATAATAATGTATAGCAAGGAGAAAAAGGAGAAAAATAAACATCTTTTTCCAGCCTCTATTATAAAAGGCGCATGTATTAGGATTAGAAAAAAGGTTAGCATTTCTTGACAAAAAGGAGGATTGTATCAAACTATTACTAATCAATAAAAGGGCATGACTCTTAAGTTAAATTTTGTTTGTGTAATTAAAACACTGTAACCAAATCAGAGGGAAGGAGCAAGGGCCACTCCTCCCCAATGTGAAGGGAAGTATTAGATGTTTGTTTAATTTTCTAATTATTTAGCAGTCGATTACTTTCATGTATGATAGTATTTACAACATTTATGAATCTTTATTTATTTCATCAAGCTTTTATCAAATAGAATAGGTTCTTAAGAATAATAGTGATTAAATCTTTTAATTAATTTAGATACATGTTTGATACAATTTCAACCATGCTTGGTTGCAAACAGCCTCAAACACCACTCTGGGATTGACAAATATTGAATGATTAAAATATGAGTATCAATGACAGTCGTCACTTTTTTGCACCGTTGTCAGGGATTTCTAAAGGTGTTATCAAAGATCAAGGTACTAACTTGTGTGCTTTTTGATAACCTAGTAAGTTTCCATTTAGAATTTCTTTTTCCATACTCTTTCTTTCGAATATAAAAGGTCTTGTAGTGCCAGCAAGTGTCATTTATGAGCTTTTGGAGTATGTGGAACACGGTAATCAACTAAGCACTTATAGTTGGGAAATTGTTATTAAACATAATAAGATTTTATGTTTAGACCTAGAGATCATAGAGGTAGGTTTGTAAGAGTAAACTTGAATAACCCCCGTCAAAATTTACCTGTGGGACCACTTAATCAACAAAGAAGGATGGCGCATGGAGTGGAAAGTCCTAATGGGGAAAACAATGGTAATCCACCATTGGGAAGGACATTCACTTATCCCATACAATTGGATCCCAATGACCAAGCACCTATGAAGAATATAACCCCCTCAATTTTACCAACTTTCAGAGGACTATTCTTGGAAGATCCTAATCAATTTTTGTTTGAATTCAAAGTGTTATGCTAAACATATGATTATAATTCTGACACTCAGAAGCTGAAGTTGTTTCCTTCAACCTTAAAAGATACAACCATGAGTTGGTAAATGGGCCTAACCCCCAACTCTATCCATACATGGGAAGAGATGGAAACAGTCTTCTTGGACAAGTACCAAGATTATTGTAGGGTTAGAGACCATACGGAAGAACTTTTCAGGATACAACAGGAGAATGTGAATGTATAAGACTATCTAGATTGATTCATTTTCCTTCACAGGAAGTGTGGTACAGGTCTTGACATTAACCTTTTGAAAACAATATTTTTAAAGGATTGGATGAAGACACTCAAGAGGCTTTCAATTTACTAGGAAAAGGAGATATGAACAAACTAGAGTTTGTAGACATCATTAATCTCTTTAGAAATTATTCCCGAACTCACCCAAATCTTCGCAAACATAAAGGCAAAATTGTCAATGGAGACATATCTAAACTAAGAGAAGAAATTGCAAACTTAAGAATGAATCTTTTAGTTCAACTCAACACAACGGTGGATAGGGGAAAATCCAAGAACACAGAGCCATTGTTCATATATTGTCCGAGATGCAGGGATAAGCATGGGCATAAGGATTGTTCGTTAGATAAAACAAATGTTTTCCTTGTTTGTGATTTGAAACATGCAACTGACCAATGTGGATGGTTACCCTTGCTAAAAAGTCATTTTAAACAGAATACACAAAGTGAGCTTGAGAGGTTAACTACGTAGCTCAGAAGCAAGGAGGCAATTTTGCTTCAAGTCAAAACTGGGATTATGCCCCAAAAACCCAATGGTTTCCAAATCAATGGAACACACCATGGTCATATCCTCAACCTTGGACTCCATAAGTTCAAAAAGAATGGGGCCCTCAGTGGAATGCACAACCAAAGTATTATCAGCAACCATGGACTCCAAATCCAAACATCTCACCATCATTCCAACAATTCAACCCATAATTTCAGCAGCAATGGAATGCGTCTCAAGGATATGGTTGGCAGTTTTATAGCCCAAGAAGAACCCAGGGACAACAAGCTTTGTTAACTAGACCCACAATTGTTGTTCCAGCTGAATAACCTACCCAAACTCAATTCCCAACTCAAATTGTGGCTAACCCAAAGAACGTTAGGCATGGCAACCCAACGTACATTGTTGAAGCCGACAAAATGCCCACAGTAAACTCCATCGATTGTAGAAACATACTTCTACGCTCAGGGAGAATTGCTTCAAAACCTTTGTGCCCAATCATAGGGGAAGTCTCAGAAGACAAAAAAGAACCAAAGGAGACACAACCCAAACCTATTTTTGAGAAGATATCTGAAACACTTTCAAAAAATGTCATTTCCATCCAAATTTTTGAATAAGGACAATACTTCAAACCATGAGGGACCTGAGTCGGATTTCATCCAAGGATTAAAAAAATTAAGCATTGGAATCCCTCTTTTGCAAGCTCTTAGAGACATCCCGAAGTTAAAAAAAACTATCAAAGAACTCTATGTCAAAACTCCGGGGAGGAATAAAAACCAACCAAGAACAATACACATCGATGGAAAATTGGCTAGTATATTGGAACGGAAAATGACTCCTCCCAAACATGGTGATCCTAGAAGTCCATTAGTCACAGTTTGTATTGGGAATGTTGAGATTCCAAATGTGTTGATTGACTTAGGAGATGCAATCAATGTGATGAATACTAATACTTTGTCCACATTATCCCTTCCTGATCTACAATCAACTCCAATAGTCTTACAAATGACTGACCAATCTATTGTTAAACCCAAGGGAGTCATCGAGGATGTAAGCATTACAATTGAAGCATGGGATTATTCGGTAGACTTTATGGTTATTAAAACAAAAAACAAGAAAATTGGATATCCCTTAATCCTAGGACGCCCGTGGTTAGCCATTGCTACAACACTCATTGACTACATCACAGGAGATATGAAAATTACTAATGGACATGATTCAAAGAAAGTATCTCTATACCCAACTGCAAAACCTTTTGCCGCTTCATGCAAACAATGGTGGATTTGTGACTCAGAGGAGGCTGAGGATGTTGTTTCCTCACTAGTTGTGGTAATAATACAAGAACACTCAAAGCAGATCCAGGATTGGGATTCTTATGAACTTCATTCACAAGCATTGGAGGCAAAGGAAGACATGTTAGATGAAAACATGAAACCAATAATTTTCCCTTTCATAAGGAACATAGACATGACTGAGTGTATTTTCCATAACATCTCCGAAATTCACAGACTGTTGCCTCATAAATGCCCCTTGAACTCATTACTGAGAGAGTATCCACTGGTAACTTCTCTCCACCTAGATACAAAATAGTTACCTATTTTTCCATAAAAGACATTGGCAATTAATAGTTGACTCACTAATCAAGAGGAGAATCCATGTTTAAGATTTTATGCTCTCATCCTCAAGCTTTTGCTTGAGAATACAGTGATATGAAGGTTATTCATCTTAACATTTGCACACATCACATCTATACAATTGATTCCAAACCAATTAGGCAGCCCAAAAGGACGATAAACCCTTCCTTGAGAGACATTGTAAAGATTGAAATTGAGAAACTACTCCAAGTAGGATTCATCTACCCAATCTCAGACAGTCAGTGGGTCTCCTCATTGGTCATAAGTGCCCAAGAAAAATTATAAATGGAGGGTTTTTGTGGACTACAGCGAACTGAACAAAGCTACTCATAGAGACTATTTCCCTTTACCCTTCATTGAGCAATTCTGGATAACCTATCTGGCAAGAGGTATTTCTCATTTCTAGATGGCTTTAGTGGATACAACCAAATCATGTTGGCACTAGAAGACCAAGATAAAACCACATTCACTTGCCCATGAGGGACATTTGCTTATAGAGTTTTTTTTTTTCGTCTATGTAATGCTCCTGCCACTTTTCGGATAGCCATGCTAGCAATTTTTGTTGATCTTACTCATTACTCTGTGGAAATTTATATGGATGACTTCACAGACTATGGAACTACATTCCAAGAGGCAATAGATAATTTGGATAAAGTGCTCTCTAGATATGAGAAACATCAACTATCTCTCAACCATGAGAAATGTCTTTTCATGATGGAACAAGGGATAGTTTTAGGCCATCATGTTTCAACTGAGGGAATCAAAGTAGATACAGATAAATTCAAGATCATTGTACAACTCCCATCACCCAAGAATGAGACTGAGGTACGAAGTTTCTTAGGGCATGCAAGCATTATAGAAGATTTATCTCTGATTTTAGTAAAATAGCCTCTCTATTGTTGTCCCTTCTAACTAAGGATTATGAATTTCAGTTGACAGAGGCTTGTCAAAGAGCTTTTGACATTATAAAGGACAAACTAGCTAATACTCCAGTTCTGAGAGGTCCAAATTGGAAGCTGCCTTTACATATTCAAACCGATACTTCCAATGAGGTAGTAGGGGCTGTTTTGGGACAACAAGAAGAGGGAGAGGCAATGCATGCATTCTATTACATTAGTAAAAATCTCTGCCCAGCTGAAAGAAATTATACTACCACAAAAAAAGAATTTCTTGCAGTTGTTTATGAAATCAACAAATTTTCCCATTACATCACAGGGTATGAAGTAATCATACATACAGATCATTCTGTCATTAGATAATTAATGAATAAACCATTGGTTCATGGGAGAATTGTTAGATAGCTCTTGTTATTACAAGAATTCAATATTAGAGAGCTCTTGCATATTCCGGGGGAGGAAGAGATCAGATTTGTTGTTTTTGATATGGAACCGGATAAATCTCCTACGCCAGATGGTTTCCCGTTGTTTTTTTCCAACAATTCTGGGAGGTGATTAAGAAAGAGGTTATTGAGACGGTTCAAGAATTCTTCAGTAATGGGAAGCTCTTAAAACAAAGTAACAATACTTTCATGGTCCTCATTCCCAAGATGATAGGGGCCAAGGATGTTAAAGATTTCAAGCCCATTAGCCTTTGCAATACTAGCTACAAATTAGTTACCAAAATCATTTCTTTCAAGCTCAGGAAAGTGCTTACAAATTTCAGCACTCCTAATCAAGGTGCCTTTGTTCCTGGTAGACAAATTTTGGACAGCATTGTGGTTATCCAAGAGGCCATTCATTCTGTTGAAAATTCGAGAAGATCTACTATGTTTGTTAAGCTTGATATGCACAAAGCCTATGATAGGGTTTCGTGGGCCTTTCTGCGGGCCATCTTGATCAAGGTTGGTTTTGATAAGTTCTTTATTAACATGATTATGGTCTATATTTTTACTGCTAGTTTCTCTATCATTATTAATGGCAAACCTGAAGGTTTCTTTCGAGATGGGAGGGCGCTTAGACAAGGTGACCCACTCTCCCCTTTCCTTTATATTATTGTGGCAGAGTCTTTAAGTAGACTGTGCAGTCAAGCTATTTCCATTAATCTTTTGCAGGGACTCAAAATTTCCAATGGTCTTCCTCCCATTTGTCTCAATCAATTTGTGGATGACAACTTTCTGATGGGAAAAGTTTCTATTCAAGAAGCCTCTATTTTCAAGAGTGTTCTGAATGAATATGAGAATGTCTTAGGTCAACTTGTCAATTTCCACAAAAGAGCTACTTTTTTCATTAATGTGGACAGGCAGTTTCAAGTGAGACTTACACGTATCCTTGGCTACAAGATTAAGACTTTCTTGGATATCTACCTGGGAATGCCTCTCATTCATAAGAAGCCAATTCTTTCAATATGGAATAATTTGTTGGAGAGAGTAAATAGGAAATTGGCTACCTGGAAGGGTATCCTCCTTACTCAAGCTGACAAAATTCAATTGCTCCAAAGTTCTCTCCAAGGCATTTCCATTTATGTTGTCTCTTTTTATTAACGGCAAACCTGAAGGTTTCTTTCAAGATGGGAGGGAGCTTAGACAAGGTGACCCCCTCTCCCCTTTCCTTTATATTATTGTGGCAGAGTCTTTAAGTAGACTGTGCAATCAAGCTATTTCTCTTAATCTTTTGCAGGGACTCAAAATTTCTAATGGTCTTCCTCCCATCTGTCTCAATCAATTTGTGGATGACAACTTTCTGATGGGAAAAGTTTCTATTCAAGAAGCCTCTATTTTCAAGAGTGTTCTGAATGAATATGAGAATGTCTCAGGTCAACTTGTCAATTTCCAAAAAAGAGCTATTTTTTTCATTAATGTGGACGGGCAGTTTCAAGTGAGACTTGCCTGTATCCTTGGCTACAAGATTAAGACTTTCTTGGATATCTACCTAGGAATGCCTCTCATTCATAAGAAGCCAATTCTTTCAATATGGAATAATTTGTTGGAGAGAGTAAATAGGAAACTGACTACCTGGAAGGGTATCCTCCTTACTCAAGCTAACAAAATTCAATTGCTCCAAAGTTCTCTCCAAGGCATTTCCATTTATGTTGTCTCTTTTTAGGTTACCGGTTAAGATCTTGGAGGCACTGGAAAAAATTTTAAAAATGTTCTTGTGGGCTAGGACGGAGAAGTTCAAATTCCCTCTTGTGGCCTGGGATAAAGTTACTAGACCCAAGGAATGTGGTGGTCTGGGCTTGAAGAATATGAGATACATGAATGAGGCCCTTGTGGCCAAAGTGGGATGGAGAGTGATAAAGGAAGATGGTCTATGAACTGACATCATCAAAAGGAAATATTTAGGGAATGTTGGCAGAATAGAGACTTTTTTCATGCTTGACAATCTCCCTTGTGGTTCTTTTTTTTGGAAATCTTTTCTTTCTTCTAGGGAGATTCTAAGTAGGGGTATAAAATGGAATATTGGGAAAGGAAACAGGATTCACTTCTGGAGGGATTGTTGGTTGTTTGAGAAACCGCTTGCAGAGGAAGAGCCTTGGAGATCTATGGCACAGTTTTTTGAAGACAGGGGCAAAGTGTGGGGTTAAGACTATTGGATTTTTTCTAATGATGATATCATTTAGGAGGCTTTGAATCCACCCCCTAATTTCATTGGGGACAGTCTCTTCTTTTCTGCTCTCAACCTTAAATTATAGAGATTCTATATCCCGAGGTTTCAACAACATGAAGACTCTATTTTTTGGAAGGAAGAGGACTCGGGAAATTATTTTGTTAAATTTGCCTACTACCTTAATTTCAAGGATTCTTTCCAAAAGGACTATTGGGGTAGACTTTAGGTGAAAGTTCTACCTAAAGTCAACATTTTCTTCTGGTTGGCGGCGCAAAACAAAATCCTCACTGTTTATAACTTGAGGAAACGGGGAATGGTTTTACCTAACAGGTGTGTCCTTTGTAACAGAGAGGAGGAAAGTGTCAACCACCTTTTCATCTCGTGCCCCTTCTCTCAAGCGGTCTTAACTAAGGTGATGGATCCGTTCCAAGTGCAGTGGATTCTTCGTAATTCCATTGAGGATTGTTGTTTGCAATGGGAATTCCCTCTTAGGTTTTCCTTTCTTATTGTTGCTTGGAAGATGGCCCTTCCCCATTTCTTCTGGTGCTTATGGAAGGAAAGGAATGCCCTCATCTTCAGAAATTGGAAAGCTAACATTAGAAAGGTCAGTGCTTGTCTGATTTCCTCTATTAAAGAAAATTCCAAACTTTTCAAAGGTAAGATTAAAAAGGCTTGTTCTAGCAAGGAAAAGGAAGTCCTCAAACATTTTTCTTATAATCCTCAAGTGGTCTTTCCTTCTATTCATATCAAGTGATCCAAACCGGAAAGAGGTACGGTCAAACTCAATTTTGATGGGGCTTCGAAAGGTAATCCTAGCATGGTAGGGGGAGGTGGCATTATCAGAGATCATGAAGGTGACTGGATCCTTGCCTATGTTAGGCCTTTGGGTATTCAAAGCAACAATGTTGCAGAGGCTCACGTGCTGCTTTGGGGTGTTAGCCTAGCTAAGGAAAGAGGTATCAAATATATTTTAATAAAGGGGGACTCTCTTCTCATTATCAATGCCATTAAAAAGGATAATTACCACAATTGGGCTTTGGGCAACATTATTTTTGATATTAAAGAGTATCTTAAAGGTTTTGATTCTTTCATCATCAAACATACTCCTCGCCTCGGTAACACATCTGCGGATAGGTTTGCTAATGAGGGGTACATTATAATGATTTCAAAGTCTGGCATAAAGGTGACATCATCCCCGCGCTAATTAATGGCATTACACACCATGAAAAATCATAATAATTTCACTACTGTCCACGCAAGCGAGGAAAATTGGCCAATTTTTCAAAACAGCAAGCTCGTGTTTGGCTTTATTTCACTTTGCAAAGGTCATTTTAACACCAAAATTTGCAAGAACTGTCTAGTTGGGAGCTTGAAAAATATTTTGGCAACCATGGGAGGAGACAGAGTCAGGGTGGAACCATCTAGCCATGGCAATATTGTGGACGACCCTTCTATGTGGCACATGCTCCGGGTTGGGGGATTCAGGAAGTATATCATAAAGTTGCAAGGGCACAATCCCTTGTTAACCAGGGAGTTTGACTCAGCGTGGAAGGATGGTAAGGCGGTGGTCGGGGGTATGGAAATTAAGACCTCAAAGGAAGTTATTGCCCGGATTACTAGTATGGATATGGATGGCCTAAAAAAAGTTAAGGACAAGAATAGACGTGAGCATGAAATTAACACCTTTTTCGTTGGCAAGGAAAAGGTGCATTACTTCACTGATGGCATTGCTCAGTCTTGCATCCCTAATGTGTGGAGGGAGGTTTGCCTTCACATTATGAAGTATATAACTTTGGAAGGCAAGTATCGTAAGATTTACACTCATCACTTATCTCTCCTAAATATGTTCAAGCACAAGAAAATGTTAAGTATCCCTTTCTTTTTGTTCATGTCTTTGACTACCTCTGTGAAAGATTTTCGGCGGGGTAAGGTGGATACCCCTATTCATGAGGGGCTCATTCTCCTTTTGTTTCAAAATGGTAAACCCATGCCGAAAAAACTCATGCCCCTAACCGAGGCGGAGGAGGATATCACTCTGGCTGAATTTCTTACTAAGATGCACGAGGGCAAATTGGGCCATAACAGAGGTGAGGAGGGGAAGAATGTGGTGGGCTCAGAGAGTCAGGAAGTTGGGTCCTTGGAAGGTAAAGGAAAAATGATCTCAGAAGCTGAGCAAAGCCACGAGGACTTGAAGAAAAAAGTGCAGTACTTGGAGATTGTGGTTCAGGTCATGGAGGAGGCGAATTCGGTGGTTAGAAATGGTATGATTGACAACATCGAAGCCACCAAACAAATTTGTTTGGCTCAGAAGAATATTAGGGGGGAAATCAATGGTGTGGATAAACTTGTTCAGGATATGAGGGTTCGGTTGGAAGCAGTTGAAGAGGAGCAGAGGAAAAGAAAATATTCCAAGGTCACCATCTTTGATGAAGAAGAGGAGGACGAGGATGAGACAGAGGAGGATGCTATGGGAGATGAAGAGGAGCCACCTCAGAAGAAGCTACAGCTCAGGCACAACAAGGCAATTGAGACCATGGAGGCCAAACCCTCCAAGAATCAAAAGAAAAATTCATGGTGCTGCTCATAAACTTTAGCAGTTTTTTGGCGAACTATCTCTGTTTTTTGGATTAGTTATGTAGTTTTTGTTTCTCTCGTTGGTTGGGTTTCTGGACCTTGTTGTCTTGGGGTTAAGCTTGTTTAACCCTTTTTGGTCATGTTCCTCTTTTTGGTTTTGTCTGTGAGCTTTCATGTTGTTATCTTTCATGTACTGGCCTCTGGGAGTTGATCCTTGTTTTTACCCTATCTAATAAAAAAACAAGAATTCAATATTAAAATTGCTGATAACCTGGTAAAGCAGATGTGGTAGCTGACTTTCTTTCAAGATTAACAATTTCGGGTGCAAATGAAAAAGTGAACGATGATTTCCCATATGAGCATTTATTTGTTGTTTCCACCAACTCTCCTTGGTTTGTTGATATGGCTAATTACTTGGCTACAGGGAATTTTCCATCTTTTCTCACACATAAACAAAGAAAACAGTTAATTAAGCAAAGTGTGATATACAAGTGATTAGATGGAATGTTTTTTAAATGTGGACCTGATTATGTATTATGCAAGTGTGTAGTTGAAGATGAAATCTTTGATATACTCAAAGCATGCCATGATGAACTATCAGGAGGGCATTATTCAGTCAAAAGAACAATTCATAAAGATTTGGGAGCTAGATACTACTAGCCTTCAATGCACAAGGATGTCAAGAAATATGTGTGGCAATGTGATATGTGCCAACGTATGGGAAAACCAACACTAACAACAAAGATGCCTCTTCAACCTCATATAGTTCTGGAACCATTTGAGAAGTGGGGATTGGGCTTCATAGGACCAATTGACCCACCTTCTCAAGGGAAGGAATATATCTTGGTGTGCACAAACTATGTAACAAAGTGGGCTGAAGTAAAAGCTCTCTAATATGCCAGAGAGAAAAGGTGGCAGATTTCCTGTATGAGCATATTTTTCAGATATTTGGAGCACCAAGGTCAATTTCAGATCAAGGACCTCAATTCATGTTAAATGTGATCAATTCTTTTGCAGAGACATCAGTTGGGGCACAAGAAGTCATCTCCTTATCACCCCCAATCTAATAGTCAAGTTGAAGTTACTAATAGAGAACTAGAAAACATCTTGACCAAAACAGTTGATGTTTCAAGGAAGAATTGGGTGTAGAAATTATCTGAAGCAGTTTGGGCTTGCAATACAACTTGAAAAGCAACCACATGATTTACTCCATATGAGTTGGTCTATGAGAAGAAGCCTATTTTTTCCATAGAGTACGAGATTTAGACATTGAGAACAGCTGCTAAAATAGAAATTGAATTGTTTGAGGCACAGAAGTCAAGAATTACCTAGTTAAATGAATTGGATGAGATGAGATTTGATGCATTATATCAAACTGAGGTAATCAAGCATCAAAGGCAGTTGTGGCGTGACCGACATATAAAACAGAGGAAGTTTCAAAAAGGAGAATGGGCTCTACTTTTTGACTCAAAATACAAAGACTTTAAGGGAATGTTACAAACAAGATGGATGGGCCCATATCAAATTGAGGAAGTCTACAATAATGGTATTGTGGAACTTGTCCCAATTGATGGTGAAAGAAGAGTGATGTCGGTTAATGCTCGTAGACTACGCTTATACCAGAAACCAGCATCCAAAGAAGAAATCAAGAGGATGTTGCAAGCCAATTCAACTTTGAGTTGCTTGGATGAGGTCTCCGTGTCCAAGTTAATTCAAAGTTAAATTCATCATTAACAAAAATGAATAAATAGAAGATGGTTGAAAACAAGAAATGGCGGCCATTCCTTCTAAACAAAGAAGCAAAAAATTGTTAAAATAAAACAAAGGTGGCTTAAAACCAGAAATGGCGGTCACCTCAACATCATGCCATGAGGAATTGTACTACAAAAACAAGCAGAAAATCTAATGTTGATGGAATGTGAGACATGTGAGAAGTGACAAGGTATGTGCCATCACTTCTTTTCAAGTATTAAAGGTTTAATTACGATTATGTTAATTGTTAGTCTTTTTCAAAGTGATGATTTCCTGCTTTCCATGACCTCTCACACGCTTCCCACACTTCCCACTAATTACTCACACGTTCCCCATTACATCTGCATTTCTTTTATCACTCCATCAAGTCAGTTACCCCTAGCTAATTCACCTTTTCCTGCCATTTTAGCCTTAACAAAACCACGAATCTCTACGCCTTCAGCATTGTCATTCCTACACCCTCGTAATTTTCATTCATACGCCTTCAACACTGTCATTCCTACGCCTTCAGCACTGTCATTCTTGTGCCCTTGTCATTTTCATTCCTTCGCCTTCAACGTTCCCATTCATGCGCCTTGTCAATTTTGTTTCTATAGCAAAATGGGTATTAGGCTCTGCTACAAACCAACAAGCTCTGTTGAATTATTAACAGACTCCAAGTCTGTGGCAATCTTCGAAAAGGAGGGATGGCTGGATTTCATGATTATGTATGAGGAATTCAGCCCAAAGATGATAGAGGAATTTTCCACCAACCTCGTTGAAGGGTATTCGAGAGTGAAAGGTACATAATTTCTATTCAACTCTTCCATTATCAGTGAAATTTCTAGCATTTCACAGACATGACACTTGGTAAATTCTAGAACTCATTCTGAAATAATTAAGAGATTTTCCAAGGGAAGAAAAGAGAAATTAGAACAAGTCTTTTATAACAATGGAAAGGCAAAAGGCATAAAGCGAGCCAGATTTCCTGAGCCATGGGCCGCTGATGTAAAGTGGGTTATTAGGTATTTTACCTGTGAAGCCCAGTATGAGATTATCCTTGGCCCTGTTCTAAGAATTCTCATCCACTTGCGCCATGGAGAGGCCAAGGAGCAAAACAAAACAACCTCCCCCAATTCTTGTATGACTCCATTTCTTCCTCCACCGAAAAATTTCATTGGGGTTTTGCATATTTGAAATTTCAGGGGTTAATCCACCTCATTTGCAAACATCATTTCATCAAAAAACGCAATGGTCTGAAATAATGGGTTAAATTAGAAAAGAAATATGCCCTGTAGTCTGAAGTGCAGCCAAAACGCAAAACCCCAGGAACAAGGCCCTTGATTGAAGAAAGGCCAAAGAAGAAACTCAGGTCCTCCCAGTCATCCCAGACTATAGTTG
Source organism: Taxus chinensis (assembly GCA_019776745.2). Lineage (NCBI taxonomy): Eukaryota > Viridiplantae > Streptophyta > Pinopsida > Cupressales > Taxaceae > Taxus > Taxus chinensis. The sequence goes on from CM034151.1 coordinate 514,094,845, forward strand.
AACATCAAGTTGAGGATGTCCCCTCACTAGAAGACTAGGAGGTCGCAGCTACAATTAGGGAACTCAACCAAACATTTGCGGCTTCTCCATCTGCCTATTCACCTCATCCAAACCCTATTTTAGACGAGGAGGTTATGGGAACCATGCCCATTACTGAGGACCCCCTATTGGCTGATAAAGGAAAAGATCTATGATTGAAGGTGAGCTTAGCTCACACATTGATGAAGAAACTCTTACCCCTCAGGTTCTAGCAATTTCTCAAGTAGAATACGAATTGTAGCAAACAAGAGAGATGCTACTAAGTTTACAACTTGTCCTTCAAAGGAAGGATGAATGTATCTCCCAATTGACGCAGAGAAGGATCAAATGATTCAACAACTCCAACAGTCATTAGAGGGAAAAGATTAGAAAATTCACGAAATACAACACACAACTGATACCCTGGCTGCTGAACTTTCAATGTTAAAAGTTGACAAGGAGAAAATAGAGCCCATAACCACCACAGATCAAATGTCTCAAACAGATTTTGTGTTTCCTCAAATTGTCATATTAAAATGAATGGTCAAGTGTATGCAACATTGTTATGAGTTGAGGAAAGTGGCATATGAAAATAAAGTATTGAAGGAAGAAAAGAAGGTCCTACAAGATAATATGGCAGTACTATGCCATTTATATGAGAAAGCTCTTGCCTACAGACAACCTTCAAACTTTTATGCCTTATTTTTAAAAGAACAATTTTACAAATGGCAAGTCTCTCGAGTTCGCTCCACTGAAGCTTTAGAATTTGAAACTGATAGACAAGTTATGGCCACATATTACGTATCAGATATAGTTGGGAAGAGCAAGTAGAGATCCCAATCAACATGTATGTAGGGGGGTAAAAATAAGGTATATTATCTCCACACTAAGACACGAAACAATCTGGAGGGGTCAAAGAGGAGATTTCACAAATGAAGAAACCAATGCAAGCCTCCTAATGAGGCATGATCTTCCAGCTCCTGAGAGGTTCTTATGAAGGCATCATGCCCAAATACATTGTCTTCAGCTGGTCGACAGATATAAAAACAACATTTCCACATGTATATCAGATTTAAGGGCCTATGTGTTGCCAAATTTTAATATGGCATTCTTTGCTTGCCAACAGAGATATGAATTACTCCTAGAAATCTACAAAAAAGAAAGAGGTTATGTCTCCAACTAACCTCTAGTTTTTAGTAAGAAGAGCCAAGGAGATATGCAAAATCATGTTAGACATGCAGGAGAATTGCGTAGGCATGAGGTTCAGACCGCCTCTGATAATAGCACCAGATCCAAGATTAAATAATAATCAAGATCAGCCAAGTGCGAATTATACCAAATGGAAAGACACAGTAATTCAATTTTGTGGATTCTTCAAAAATCCAGAAGTAGAAACATGGACTATATTTACTAAGGAATATAATTGTACAGGATTGTGGAATCCCTACATAGGAATGGTTGAATCTATAGCAGGAGGACCTGTTAATCCCTATGTCTGGGGGACTAATGAGCCTTGGCAATTCTCACTCCAAACCCCGTTTTTGTATCATCATTTTGTATAAAACTAATATTAGCATTGTTGTAAATAATACTCTTATATACTTAAAGGAGAAGTTTTGTGCATAAATCTTGTTCATTTTCATCTTTCATATGCTTGTTTAGCTGGGTTGATATGGATTTTTTTCGCGCTAACAAGTGTGCAAGAAAGACCTTTTATAAGCCTAGCACAGGCCTCACATAGAGCTTAGAGTAGGACTCACATAAAGCTTAGCACAGGACTCACCTAAAGCCCAACACAGGACTCTCAACGGAGCGCAAGACTCGCATTATGAAGCATGGTACTCGCATTATGAAGCATAGGAATCGCATTATGGAGCCCAGGACTTGCACATCACAACAAGGAACTTATCCATTCAGCATATGAATTGCATAATTCAAGGAGCACCTAATTTATATCAGCATCCAGTCAGCACGTGACTTGCACAATTAGTGGGACACTTATTTAGCATCAATTCAGTTGGAAACTCGAATTATGTGGTTAGCAATTTTCTTTGTAAACAAACAGATTATATCTTTCAAACAAGATTAAAGTGGCAGTCACCACTATGTGAAGAACGCAAGTACTTGAGTTGTTTCAACTCTAGTTATCTCCAAAGTATCAGTTGGGCATTGTTAACAAGGACTCCACTCGTAATTAAAAAGGATAAGTCTGATCAATAAGCTACATGCAACTGTTACTTCAACCATGTGACTACCATTCATGTTGTTCTTGTGCAGACATGTTAGTTAATTGTCTCAATAACTTTTGTATTATTGTTAAAATAACAAGTCCTCTGGAAGAGGAACTTGACTTAGCCTATTATAAAAGTCGCATGTGTTAGGATTAGAAAAAAGGTTAGCATTTCTTGACAAAAAGGAGGATTGCATCAAACTATTACTGATCAATAAAAGGGCATGATTCTGAGTTCGATTTTGTTTGAGCGATTAAAACACTGTAACCGGATCAGAGGGAAGAAGCAAGGGCCACTCGTCCCCAATGTGAAGGGAGGCATTAGATGTTTGTTTAATTTCCTTATTATTTAGCAGTTGATTACTTTCATGCATTATAGTATTTACAACATTTAAGAATGTCATTCTGTTTCAGTACACTTTAAGTCTTTTAATTCATAGATTTAGGAATCTCTGTTTATTTCATCAAGCTTTGATTAGATAGAAGAGGTTCTTAAGAATAGTAGTGATTAAATAATGTTAATTAATTTACATACATGGTTAATACAATTTCAACCATGATTTGTTGTGAATAGCCTCAGACACCGCCCTAGTATTGACAAATATTGAATGATTAAAGTACAAGTATCAACGATGCTCGTCAGTATTCCCTTGTTTTGTGTGTATTCAACAACAAGGGGAACGCCTCTTCATCTTAACCATGTGCAGTGAAGTGAAGGTTAAGTGAACTCACCAAAAGAACCAAAACACTATGGTGTTAGTCAGTGGCAGAAGAGAGAAAATATTTAGAGATGAGGATGTTGTACCTTCATTTTTTGCAAGTTGAAACTTTTGGTGGTACAAAAGTTCTTCGATGGGGAGGTGTGATCCGGAGGACACTTTAAGTTTATGATGTTCCTTACATCTCCCAAAACCAATTGCATATGGAAGTACTCTTTAAGAGCTTTCCGACGCCTTTTGAACAAGGCAAAACGGAGTCTGTATGAGAAAGATATCGTCTGCCGAAGTTTAGTTCGAACTAACAAAAATAAAGCGTAGGTTTGCACGGTGATGATGTGGCAGAACGAGAATGCGCCAAGTGGATGAATGTGGTAGTGACAAGTGGTAGTCTTTCTAAGCAAAAGAATAGTTTTCGTCTCTGGTCTTCGACGGTCAAGGTGGGTCCCACATAGAGTGTCAGTTGAAGGCCCAGGAGCTAGTGAAGTTTGTTTTTATGTATGGAGGGGAACCCTGCCGCCATTCTTCATTATGCAATGTATGTGATTTTGCTTATTATCCACGGTATGGTGCACGTAGGACTAATTCCCAATGCTTTACAAATTCTCTAAGTAGCTCGCAGAGTTGGTACCAAGTTGAAGGGAGATCAGACAGAGCTCGTCATGTCATTGTCAGGCCACATTATACAACTCATTTCTAGCATGGTGGCCGAGCCACGGGTCGAGTCACATTAATACACAGCTCATCGAGATATGGGCCAAGCCATGAGGGCTCGCCCATCACCAACTACCTCTCGGCCGAGCCGCTTCAACATAACAGTCGAACCGAGTCCCAAGGGTGACCTCCTCAACAATATCGCGGAGTTAGGATAAGCACCAAGTTCGACGGCGAGTTGGCCCAACCAAGAAAAGACAACCAAGGATGTAACCGAAGTCACGTCTAAATCTATCCAAGTAAGGCTTTTTAAAGCCTAACTTATCCGCAATCCCTAGGAATGTGGGACTTTAAATTGCAATGCGCTAAATAAAGCACTTAAGGATTTTTAAAGCCTTTTTAAAATGCTACATGGGATGGGATTTGAACCCCTCACCCCACACAACCTATTTTTAGCTCTTGACCAATATGCCACACCCGTCTCTTAAGGGGCTAGACATAAGATAAGCATTTTATCTTGTAAATTTCAGGATTTAAACCCAAAACGAAGGCATAGGAGTGAGAGTCGACCCTTGCACCTCAGGGTAAAAAGATAAGTGACCCACCGTTATACCACATGCCTTGTAAACACTATAAAGAGTGTGAGTTTGTATTTGTAGAGGTCTGGAGCTACGACTGTGTAAAGACCTAAAACTTACTCATGGAGTCCTTAGATCTATCTTTGGAGAATTTTTTTTTTAGTCTGATTTTTCCTGCTGCGATGGAGCAGCACAGATAGACCACAGATATTTTGCCCAATTTCGGAGAGAATTTATGCCTTCGGGGAGATGTTTTGCCTTTCTGGGGAGAGAAATTGCAAGTGAAGTAGACCGTTTAGTGCAAGAAGATAACACGGTCAAGCCGAGAGTTGAGAGCTGGTCATGGAAGCTTTTCCTAAAACTGGACTGAGGTGCTTGCAGATCCTATTTTCTCATTTGTGAAGAAATTGATGTAAGAAATGTGTTTCTTTTTGCATTGTTAATAGGATCGGTTCCTCATTTTGCAAACCCAGAGACGTACCCCTTTGAGGTGAACTCCGTTATCAATTTGTGGAGTTATTTGTCTTTGTATTTTCCTTCACGTTCTGCTGTTTATTTCAGTTTGAATCTAAACTTAATACATTTAAATCAATTCATGTGAATTGCAAGTTTTAAGGAAAAATGGAAAATGAAGGATGTGAATGCGGAATCAGAGGTAAAGTTAAAATTTGCTGATAACACTTCAATTTCAGCTTGTTAAAGTGCCAAATTTAACGTAGTATGTTAATTTAAGAAAAATTTTAAATATCCATTATAACAGGAAAAAACCGAGTCAGTAGATTTCACCGTTGTCGAATCATTTACCATTTGCAACACCAAGCATGTCCAATTACTTAACTCACAAGCTTGAGACTATTAACATCTTGCGAGTTGTTTGGTGTGGACTTGCAACTCGGGCCTCTTCCCTATGGCAACATTGAGCTCATCACAGAGAACTACTAGTGAGACCCCCTCAAAGCTCTTCTAGGCAACAAAACACAACGATGAAACCTTAAAACTGATTTGTGCGGTTAAAGTCTTCACAACTTTACCCAAGCAAAACCAAACCAACCTAATCAACTTACGGCTTGTTGGTGAGTATATTATTTTTTAAACCCTTTTCCGAATTTTTTAAAGTCAAAGGCAAGTTTTTTCATCAACGTGTTTGATGGTATTGCCATCATGGCTGGTGGAAGCCTTTAGTAAAGTCAAGAGGGATAAATAAGGTTTGGGGTCAAGGCTCAAAGAGCTTTCCTTTTGATTCATTTTTTTTTTGTTTACAAATCATGAGTTGATATAAGGTTAAAAATAAACTCATGTGAATGACCAAAGTGATACATAGCTCAATTGGTTGGTTGGATTTTGTAACGACCCTCATACTTGGAGAGGTCGAGTGTTCACAACTCTTTAATTCTTGTGTGTCGACGACCAAACAATGAGGTCCAGTCTAACAAGTGGTCAAACCCCCTCGCATACAAACTTGTTCTTAATTCTGGTTTTTTGCATTAAATTATGGATTCTTCTATAACATTGCAGGAGGAGATTTTGAAATTGAAGAGGCAAAATGTTTTTTTGTGCTCACTCATCCATGGCAAGGTTAATATCATTCATTCCCTACAGCAAAAACTTGCACATTTGCAGCATCCCATTATGCCAGTTACCCCTCTTGTAGCAGCCTCTGCTCCTATTTTTGTTGCTCCTATTGCTGCACATTTTGCTTCTGCATATGTGCCTATTGCCGTTGCACACTTTACATATCCTATTTCTGCTCCTCCTGTGTATCTACTTGATTCTTAAAACAAGCACACTACTGCCTTTGGTTTACGCACACTTCGCTCCTTGGGATATGTTGGCAGAGGTGTTGGCAAACATCTTCAAGGCATTGTTGCTCTGGTCGAGCCTATTAACTGGAGGTCAAGCAATGAAATTGGTTATAAAGCAGGCAATAAATCTTCTATTTGACAGAGCTCCTATTTTTGTTTGCTCGACTCTTAGTTAGGATCATGAATTACATGTGAGTTTTACTACACCTTCACTCAGGCTTGAGGAGCTTGATATTTCCATTGTCGGACATGATCAACCTAGCACACATTCTGATGTTTCCTTGCATGCTTCTAGCTATGCACTTTGCACCAAATCATATGCAGACATCCTCCTCTGTCATCTGTGTTGATTTGGGATGGGTCTCTAATCACTTGTGGTGGCAACATATGCATTCATTGCGAGGGCACTACAAGCATCACCTCCACAGTTCGGTTTCTTGATCTGTTGATTGTTCTTCTTGCATTGTAATGCTCCTTGTTGTTTGAGCTATTTTCTTCGGCAGTTGTAAAGCAACTCTCCTATTTCATATGACGTCCTTTAGAGATTGATAGTATTATGGAGTTCTATGCATCACTTGGTGATGATAATTTGTATGGGACCATTTTGTAGGCGCGGTGAGTCTACAAAGCCATGTAGTTTTTTTCATGTGGCTTTGCTCCATTTTGAGCATTTTTCTCTCCTTCAATTGCATGACTCTCCCATCGCCACCAAGGACATCTTCTTGAGATGTATATTTCATCAGTATCTTCGGCACTTTTCAGGCATCTTGACAGTCTCCTTCAGCTTGTATTTGAGCTTGCCCTATTTTAGAAGTGTAGCTAGTCTAGTGAACTCCATTGTCAGTTTGTCAGTGTTCGAGTAGTTGGTTTTGTCCACTCATATAGATTAGTAGTGTCAATCCACCCATTCAACCATATGGTGGGTATGGTGTTGATCCTGTTTCAAATGTCGTGTCCATTGCTTTAGTAATTGTTTTTTAATTTTATGCACTATATCTCCTGGCAATAGATTGAATTTAAGTTTGGTGAACTCTTGCACCATCAACACCGCTAACAATCTCCTTGCATGGAGTTATTCTAGTGAATTTCAGTGTCAGCTATTTTGTTTTGTGTGATCGAGTAGTGGATCCAGACCATTAGTGCAGAATGAGTATAAGTGAACATATGTCTACCAAACATTTCTTCTAATTAGCAGAACTTTAGCTCTTGGGAGGAGTAGTGGATTCAAACTTGCCAATGTTTTGTAAGTCTAGCATCCCCAGCACCTATCAACATTAGTAGCTTCGGACCACGTTTTCTCATCAAATCTTTTGTGACTTTCAAGTCCATTAAGTGTACTTATGTTTAATGGGCTTCTTTCCATCCAGTGCACCTACTTTGGAATTGTGATTAGTTTTTGAGTCGTGCTTCTTGGGACGCCTTGCGGCATAATTACTCACTCCACTTTAATTATGTTACTAGTTCTTGGGTGCCTTGTGGTGATACATTTCATCCATGGTAACTCTTTTTTCCTTGTTCCTTCGATCAATGTTGTTTCTAACTAAGTCTCGTATAGAGTACCAGTTCCCATATGACTTGGCAGTTACAGCAACTCAACATCCATGTATTTCAATAAGATGGACTAGTTACCATAGGGACACTTAGATTTCACTGTGTATTTGTACATGGGTGCCTCATCAAGCCTAGTTGTTGGGACCCATTAGTCTCTTTGCTCACTCCCCATTTTGCACTTAAGGGAGGGTGTTGGAGTGTGTGTGTTCACACTAGCTAGGGTTTCATTTATTTCTAAACCAGCTTGGTGTTGAGCTGTGTTCACACCTAAAAAGGGGTGAAGCTTGATTTAGGAGTGGTTGGTGTGACAACTTGGAGTTTGCAGGTACAATTTGTAATGGTGCACTAATTTAGGTTGTTCCCTATCTTGTTGGTTGTTCATGCAACAAAATCTTGTTGCGTGAAACAAACTCTCTCAGCTATATATTTGGGATACTCCCTATTGTAAATTAACACAACAGACAAGAATACAGAGACTTGTACATTGATTTATCTTGTTATTTGTGCATAATTACTTGTGTTTTTCATGATTGCAATGGATGCTAGGCTGTGGTAATGTCTTGCTGGTACAGATCCTACTGAATGAGAAGTTCTCACTTCTCTTATAGGCCCTCGATGGCGAGAATACATCTAAGTATGTTAATGTTTTGATATGTAGCTTTTGTTCGTCGTGTTATGCAAGCTGCATTTACCAAACTAGTGCAACAAGTCACCCTATTACATAAACATAATTGTTCTTATGGCTAGTTAGTTTGAGTTCCATGTTCAAATTGATAGAAAACAAACCTTTTGTTTAACTTGGAATGGCAGTAAGTGGTTACTGTTGTTTATGCATGGCTAACAACCGTAAGTTTTTCTCATCACAATTTTTTCAGATGACAATGATACATTATTATAGCCTTGATATACTAACAAAAACCCTAACATATGGGATACAAACCAATGTATAGCTTGTTTCACTTGGCCATGGTGTGTACTCCAGTCAAAAAACTATTTTACAGAGCTGATTTCACTTTTTTTCAATGCTTCAACATGCAAAAGGATGCAGGCAGTCATGAAATGCCAAAACATAAACATTAAGAAAGAATACAGCTTTATGAACTCAAGATTATCCCATTTGAAAACCAGAAGTCATGCTCAAAAAATGTGGAGGCTGTTAGAACTCAAAAGGAATCAATTTTAGCAAAATGAGTTCCTTGGATAGCACTTCCTTTAATGGTATTCAGTATATTGTACAATAAGTTAAGTCGAACGAAGTTACATATCATGTTTGGAAATTGAGGCATTCTAAGATCATTAAAATTTCTTTACAAAAAATTTAGTTTATTGTCAAAACTGGATAACTATATTGAATTCTCATCACCGACTATCTAAATTTGTTAAAATGCATAAGACTGTAAATGAAATATGGATCTTCCTTTCATTCTCATGGTGGAAATGTACTTTTTTTCTTTTTTAAGAAGAGTTTGTAAGCCTCTTTGGTGAGAGAACTATGCTTTCCTCATTAAAATGCATATGAGTGTAAATGAAATACGGATCTCACTTTCATTCTCATGATGGAAATGTACTCTTTTTCTTTTTTAATAAGAGCTTGTAAGCCTCTTTGGTGAGAGAACTATGCTGATGTCCTCTTTTCAAAATTAATTCTGGAGAAGACCCTTAATATATTTGTATTTTCCTGTTATGGGTTGGAAAATAAATTAATAATTTAACTTAAGTGCTAAAATAATTATTATCATATGCACTTATGTTTTATTATTAATTAAAAGTGACTTTATTCAAAAAGAGAAATAATAAAGTCACTGCTTATTGGAATAAAGTTTGGAAATTGAGGCATTCTAAGATCATTAAAATTTCTTTACAAAAAATTTAGTTTATTGTCAAACATGCCAAAGTGGGACATCCCAATTGGGACCTTTGCATCAAAATGTGTACCACCAAAAAGCATAAAAGGAAGTCGCCTAAGGTGAGAAAGGGATTTTTTTCCATTTTACTATCTTCTATTTTGGGGGATTGCAGCATTGTACGTTTACCTTCATCTGTTGAGGACAAAATCCCTCATTAGCAAGCTATTGAGGACGAAAACCCTCATTAGTATTCAGATTCGTGGACAAAAAACCCACTAATCTTTTGAGGTAGTTCCAATGAGGAGCTACAATTGGGCTTACAATCAACAAATTTGCAAGATAAGATCAGAATTATCAGTCAAGGCACATTTTGGATCAGATTTCATATTTATTACAGTTAGGGCATCATCTGCAGGTCTGATTTTTTTGGTTTTTTGTGTTGCGTCAGCCAATAATCAATTGACATTCACTTGTGACAGTTTTGGACTATATGTGGCAACCATTTTCATGGCTTTCACATCCATTTCCAGCTTGATCTACACATTTGGAGATTTTAGGAGATCATTTTTGGGGGTCTTCCCGTGAGTGGAAAAACCTAAGGTTTGCTTTAATTGATAACTGTTATTTTTGTGATCATTTTGAGCGATCTTTTGCATTGTCACTACAAGTATTCCAGGAGATATGAAATTTTGAAGTTTCAGTTATGTCCAGGTCTGAAATAAATTAAAACAAATACATATCCTTGTTAGAAAAATTATTTTCTTCCATGTTGATGTTACTAGAGGTCTCCTAGATGTTTTAAGCCTTCTTATGGGTTGTGGGTATTTTGATAAATAAAATAAAATTTCAAATTGCTATATTTTTTTGGTAAGGGTTTTAAATAAAAATCAAATAGCTGTTATTTTTTTTATAAAGGTTCCTAGGAAATCCATATTTCTTTATTTTATGCCCTAATTGAATACAATTTGTGAATACAATTTGTTTCCACCAGATACAAATGATGAAATGTGGCTATTCTAAATTAAAGTTATATTTCGCTAGTGATTATGAATGTGAATGCAATTGAAAATCTTACCGAATAGTGCTCTTGGCCAGATAATAGAACTCGATGCAAAGTAGATCTAATAGAATTAAAGCCCACAACATAATATGTTAGGTTGATTTACAAGACAATAAGTAATGGAAAAATTCCAAGCTACAACCAAAGCAAATTACCAAAGATCATTGTTAAAAAGATGAGACACAAAGGAGAGGAATGCAATTCCAAACAAGATCAAATCCCTAAGAAAAAACTTCATAGATATAAAAGAACCAAACAAAAACATTTAAAAACTCTATTACATTACAATTAATATTCTTTTGAACTTGATTGAAGCTCATGTTTGATTAATAATTTTTATATTTCCCTTTAACTAGATTGGCTTTACTTCCTCAAGTATCTATCATATTCATTACTCTAGCATGGCCCACTTTTATCCTGACAGCACAACTTCTATCAATACTTAAAACACCATCCCCTAACAAGTAAAGATATATAAGCTTGGATTGCATCAAGAATATTTGTACACTTTAAGAATCCTTGGTTTTAATGCATATATTTCATTCATATATTGTAAAAGTTATGCCTTGACAATTGCCCCTATAAGGATGAAGGAATTCAATTAATTGTTGGGCATTCAAATGACTGAAATTCACAAACATTGGATGTATGCAAAACTTCATCTTCACATGACAATATATATATTTCAAACCACTTCACAATATACACTCAAGCTGACATGAAATGCAAATAACGGTCTTATAACCTCCAAAATTAAGAAAAAGGTAAAACGACCATTAGAAATCTATTGGAAAAAAATTCTTGGGAGAAAAATTACATAAGAGGAAGAATATGGATGGGAATCCATGTGAGACATCCACATAAACAAACCCACGCTCAAAAAAGGGGATAAATAACTCTAAATCCAACTCCCGTTTTCACACATTATTCCTTGTCAACTCCTAACGCCCAATAAATTGTTATGAGGGAATCACAACCAATTCTAAATAAGGACAACTGGCATTTTCATGACCTTTTGAGATATCTTGGTATCTAGATTGTAGTATAAAATAATGAACTGAACGATTCTGGTAAATAAATAGAACAATAACTCAAAACCATAGGTAGAATATTTTTCTTTTCTTCATATGGAATACTTTGTTAGAGAGGATGCTTGAGGTGCAGAAGCCTCTACAATTAATGATGGTTAATCAGGAGTGGGGTAGATGGCCATAGGCACACACAGCTAAAAGACATTGAGAAGATAAATTGGGTGAAGGCAGTAATGGCAGAATCTAGTGATAGATGTTCATTTCCAACCATCACACCTCACTTTCTCTGTCCAGGATTTTTTGACGAAAGAATTCCTCAAACCTATTGATACTAGATATGCCAGCTACTTTATTTTGATAGAGAGGATGCTTCAGGTGGCAGGAGTGTAATGTCCCCTATGGACATATTTTTAGCCAACTTGGATTTTAGGCAAACCCAACGCACCAAAACAATCAACCATTAATAATGCAGATCTGAATTTATAGAGGAAAAATTGACTAGGGTTTGAGTGTAAAACCCACACAAACAACACTTAAAAAAATATGTTTCTAGACTAAACTAATCTCTATAATTTTAACAGCCCAAACATGCAAAAAATCTGATTTTTCTGGAACAATAATAGGCTGAGATAAATATCAGAAATCATAGATGAAAGAAGACTGAAACAGCACTATAAAACCCTCTAAATATTCTAAAAATAATTTATTTCGATCTCCAAAATTCAGTACAATAGATGGCAGCTAATTTCAGACCTGGAATGTTTGCAAAATAGTTCAAAATAGCCAGGAGATGGGTCGCTCCATCTTGCACAATGCACATACAGCTGCTGCAATTTTATTTTCCAAAATACACTGCTGGAAATGACTGAAATAACACTGAAAATCTGATTAAACCAATGAGATTCCCTGAGTGGAAATCTCTCACAATACTCTTGGGGTTTTCATCCACAAGAGGTTAAATCCGAAGGGTTTCAATTCTTGAATTTTATTTGCAAAAGCTCAAAGCTCAAATGCAAGAGAAAATATCATATAAGAATCTGCATGCCCTACAAGTAAGTCAACCTCTCCTTATATAGGAAAAGGGACCCAAAATGACCTCAAAAGCATCCAATAAGCTTCATTGCTCCTCCCTAGGCCAAGTCACATTTTTTAATGAGGCCTTTGACACACTTTTCTATTTTTTTGACCTCATGGAGCAAGTTGCATTTCCTAGGAGGAATACAAAAATTAATTATATTTTATCCTTCCTAAACTTCATTATTCCCCTTTGGCCCAAGTCGCCATTATCCATTCTAGGGAGAATAAAATATAATAAATCCATTTACAATGATATTTGCCCCTCAAGGCCAATCGAATTTATTGGGAACACTTTTTGTTAGGGATAAGATATAAGTTTTATTTCTATTAGTTAGCCAAATAATAATCTAATATAAGTGCTCTATTATTTTCCCCTTTGCTACGGGCACTTTACCCTTTGCTAAGTGTACTTTTCCTTTTGTTATGGGCACTTTATAATAATTTATTGTGACTTAAGCCACCCTTATATTTTTCCTTTGACCATCGGGTAGACAAAATAGGCCAATGGTCTTTGATTGGGAAGGGGATATTACAAGGAGCCTCTACAACTAATGATGATTGATTAAGAGTCGGGTACTATGAATATTTGTATTAGTGCTCCATTAATATTTGTATGTGTAATTTAATATCGGTGAGTATGTGAGTTAGATAAATAATAGTGGTGGTTGAAAGCACTCACATAGAACAGAATTATTTGTGAGAGATAAAGGGTTGAGAGATTTATGTAGAGAGATTTGGGGGAGAAATCCTATAAAATGTAATCTCTTGCTCATGAAATAATAAAGAAGATTGACAATTATTATTTTCTGATTAAATTTGTTGTCAATTTCTAAACCAAATTCACATTTGCTATCAGAGCAAGGTTTGTGTTTGTGATGGAAGGTTAATTAATTTGAAGGGGCAATCATATTGTTCTTTGCCCCTAAGGGGTGGTGGTCTTCTTAATGCAAAATAGTTTGTAGTTTAATTATTACCTTTAGAATTCAATTCAATGTAGAGTTAATTTTGTGGTTTTGTGAGAATTTAGTGGCTGGGAATTCACTCTGTGTTGATCGGATAAGATCTTTCAGAGTTTCTAAATGTAGCAGTTGTGAGTTGTGCTCAGAATTCTAACAATCTATATGATGCGCACATGTTCTGTTCTTGATTTAATGCAGGCATGTGATCTCTGGCAGTGACAGATCAAATAGTGGGGCATTTCATTTGGTATCGCATATCTGATCATGCATACAAACCTGTGTATCAGGTATTCCAACAATGTTTTTAGATCTTCAAAAACGTGAGGATTTGTGAATGGTCATTAATGGTAAATTCTATTATAAAACTCTCTCTGACTCGCTCAATATCTTCAGCTTGTACGCATTTGACAGTATTGTCAATTGTGAGCTCTTCATTGCAGACGTGAGTCGCATTGACTTGTGTATTACAGTCTGGTCTGCATTTGGCATGGTCATATTGAGTTGAACTTTTGAACATACCAGCACTCAAGCTCGACTGCACATCTTGAGCTCGACCCCAGTTGGGACTTGGCTCACATTTTGCATTGGTCAACCCAAGTAGCAACAGCTTCGACATCAAAGTCTTTGGCAAAGTATTTGATCCAAACACACCTCCCACCACTCACAGCTGGATATCCAACCTGCTAAGTCGTTCAGCACTCACAATTTGCACATGGCTTTACAACATATAAAGGTTTGCTATTTAAAAAGAAGGTACCTTTGTTTAAAAGGTATATTAAACTTTGCATTAGATTATATTGAATGTAAACTTAGGCCGATTCGTGTGAAAGCCTTTAAATAGACTCGCGCAATCCAAAAGGTCAAAGTGCCAAATCCTCAAAGTAAATGGTGTTAAAAATTAGCTAGGTGGGAATCCTGCCAAAAAAACGCAATAGGGAGGAAGTCACCCCCCATAGAGTCCTCACAAGTCATTCTGATAAAGGAAAAGGGAAAATGGATACGATTGATTATCATTTCAACAGTGAAAGAGCCTATGCTGCTCTGAGTCTTCTCTCTTTGGGGAAAGCAATAAAACGGATGGAAAGAGGGTTACAGGAAAACAGTAAATGTGCAACGGGCCCTTATATCACCAGGAATCAACAAGGTCAAGAACTCCATGAGAAAGTCAACAGACTTGAAGAAGAGCATATTGCCCTCTCTCAAAGAGTCTCTGACCTTACTTCTTTCAGCCAACTCCTCTTGGAGTGTAATAACACTAGCTACTATGATAAAGTCTCTTCTTCAGGATGGCTCAGACAAGAAAAGTCGTGCTAGTGGAAAAAATGATGGACAAAAGGATAAAATATTGCAGGAGATGCTTCAAACGTTGGAAAAAGTCAAATTGGCCTTTAACAATCTTATGGAATAGTATTCTGAACAACTTTTCTGCTACTTTCTTGTTGTTTTAGTGCTGCTTTCGGGCTGTTTTTGGGCTGTTTTATTTTGAAGCCCCATTATAAGCTGTCTTTCTCTGTTTTTTCTTGTTATATCTAGGTTATAGACCCATGCTTTCTAACAGGGTAGGGGCCCTGTCAAAAAACCCATCTTTACCAATATCCAAAAAATAAACAATTAGTTAGGTGGGGTAGTCTTTATGAGGGTTGTAAATTACTTAAGTGGCTAAAGTTTTGTGGTGTTTAGTGAATGCATAGTTCAGCATTGTCACTAATTGTAAAGTAAGGGGGGCCACTTTCATCTAACAAGGGGTCAATTCTACAGCTTCTTTCTCCCTTTTTGTACTTATGCCATATCACATTCATTGTGATATGCAGATGCATTTTCGAGGGTACCCGATGTCCTGAATGTTGTGTAAGTCACAAATGATGGAGGGAATCTCCTAAAAATTAACATGCAACTGAGCGCCAAGGTTAAATTTGTTGAGCAAACAACATTCTATTTTGAAGGATGGAGGCAACGGAGGCTGGAGGTTGATCAACGACCTCTCATCAGCCACTAGCAACAAATCTGTTTTTGTTGTAGTGGCATATTTTCAATGTGTTTTTCAATATTTGCTTTTTGTTATGTCGTGTTGTGTTTAATGTGTTCCTATTTTGTGGTGTGTTGAATAAAACCTTTGTTGTAACATTGGGGAAGGAGACATGCTCCAAATAATTTGACTCTTGGGGGCCAAGAGAAGATTTTGAAACTCAAAATGGATTGTCGTCCAGTCAGCTTGGGAGTTCTAGGAATCGAGAGTATTCAAAATTCGAGAGTTCGGGGAAAGGGGTTTGGGAACTGTTCAAGGAATTCGGCTCAGGAACTACATATTTAAGAGGGTTACAAGAGAGCTTGATGGAGTTGTACCTAGTCTAAGCAGTGTTTTTAGGGAGCAATAATTGCAAGATATGTTTTCTCTTCTCCCATGTTCGCACTAAAGGGGGGGATGTTACAAATATTTGTATTAGTGCTCCAGTAATATTTGTATGTGTGTAATTTAATATTGGTGAGTATGTGACTTATTTAAATAATAATAGTGGTTGAGACCTTTGTTCTAAAAATTGCAATTTATCAAATTTATCGGCGATAAATTATTTAGAAGCATGAAAATGATTTATCTTCTGGAAAATCGTGATTTTTATTGTGTTGATAAATCAACAATTTATGGCAATAAAACTCCTCGAAAATCACAGAAATCGGTTGAAAAAATGCTGAAAATCGTTGTTTAGGATATAAACGTCCAAACGGAAAAAATGTGGTCACTCCAAAGCTTTGTTTTGCAATTTTCTCCTCCGCAAATTTAGCCCCCACATTTTGCTAGGGTTTCGAGTTTCGACCAAGAGTAGGATTAATTTATGCATTGATTTTTATTTATTTTCATAGCTCATGATTATCATTCAAATTTGTATCATTTGCACTTGCAAATTATAATACATAAGCATAGTGTCTGAGTCCGTGTATTTGCGAAGTATAATACATAAATCCATGCTTTATTATAGTTTTCTACTAGAAATCATGATTAACTCAGGTTCTTAACTCAGACAATAATGAAGTGATTTATTATAGTGCTTTATCAACTCAGACACTTAGATTATGAGTTCGTTTATTAATGCCACATCATAATCATTTCTGGTAAATATTAGTCATGGTAATAGGAATATTAGTTATTACCCAGTAGGTCTCCACAAAGGCACAGACCACAATTAAGACCTTGCAATAACAAGTCTCCAAATTATATTGCAAACCACAACCAAGTAGTGCATTCTATAGATTCACTTCTTGGGTCATTTATCAATGTTTTACATTTAATTTAAGTTTATTTTATGAATTTTAATGTTTTTTGAAGTTGTCGATTAATGTCGAGAAATTTCTAATTTCCGTGTCAAATTTTGGCCTGCTAATTAATTGCCGATAACGATTTTTTAAACTACAGTTGAAATCACTCACGTGGAATAGAATTAGTTGTGAGAGATAATAGGGGTTGAGAGATTCGTGGAGAGATATTTGGGAGGAGAATGATAAGGCATCTATCATAATATTGCGGAGAATGAAAGCCTATAAAATGTAATCTCTTGCTTATGAATTAATAACGAAGATTGAAAATTATTATCGTGTGATTGAATTTTGTTGTCAATTTCTAAATTGCATTCACATGGGGTAGATGTCCATAGGAACAAACAATTGAAGGAAAAAGTGTGAAACAAAAAGCCCTTGACGATGGTTGGTGGTCCATAATGAGGAAAGCAATTGCTCATTTTATCAATCTACCTTGTACATTATTTTAATTTTTCAGTCTTTGAAATAGCATTCACTCTTTGAGTCTCCATTGTTGGAGTCTTAATCTTTTCTGAATTATTTGTAACTTAAATTATTAATTTATCAATGCTTCTAACTTGAAAATTATTTTAATGTTTAATTCTTTGTAATAGCATTCACTCTTTGAGTCTCTATCATTGGAGTCTTAATCTTTTCTGAGTTTCTTTTGTAACTTGTTTGCAAAAATGTTTGCTTCATCATCTCACTTGTGCAAATCATAAGATATGCGGGTACAAACTCTCCTAGCCTTGGAGAGATTTATGAGACATTTGACAGCATGCTTAGGTAGATGAAGCAAGCCATTCATAGAAAGGATCCTAAATTGGGATTTGAAGAGGAACTTAATAGGCCCATTGTGGCGCGGTGGCGCAACACTAAACACCTTGTTTCATATGGCACTCTATGCTCTAAATCCCAAATGGTATGCAGCAAGGCTTGGGAGAATTCCTCCATCTGATGATAAAGAGGTGAAAGAAGGGCTCATGAAGGTCTTTTAAAAGATGTATACTAGTAAGGAATCTATTTCACTTCAAACACAGTGGCTAGCCTTGTCAATCTAGCGATAACATTTAGCAAACCAGAGGCAAGGACAAATAAAGCTACATTGGCTCAAGTCAGCCCTACTAAATGGTGGACATGGCATGGCAAAGACGCACTAGACTCGAGGATTCTTACCACCCACCTCTCTCTATTGCAAAGAGGAACTGATCCACAAACATCATCCAATCAGTTAATAGGAATAGGCTTAACTCTTGATGAGTGGATAAGTTGGTGGTTGTGCATAATGCATTGCGACTTCAAGAACGAAAAGACTCCAGCCGCATGTTGGGATAGAGATCCCGAGGATGCCACATATGTTGATGAGGAGGCACAAGAGGATTGGTTAGGGTTCCATTAGACGAGGCAGACCCTCATAGTTTCAATGACTCTGACTCTAACCCTGACTTTGACTATGATTTTGATGCAATGTTAGCAAGATGTTGATTAGGGGCAGCGGTAGATTCTCTATGTTTTTGTCATTTTTAGTTAAAACTTGGATCCCTTGGGTATTTTATTGTGTGTGTGTGTGTGTGTGTGTGTGTGTGTGTGTGTGTATATATATAGGTATATATATATGTATATTGACTCTTATGTGAAATCTCAATTCAGCTTTAATGTTATGTATTAAAGTTCTATTATGTACATTATGAATGCCTTATCAATGTAGTCATGTGAATATTTGAAATTTCCTACATTTTAAATGGGGGTGCTCTCTGCTCTCCCTTTGGCCGCCTATCCAAATATGGGGCCCTCAGTGGTAAGTTTTAATAGCCATCTCTTGTCTTTCCCTAAAAATGGTGTTGGAAATATTGTCATTGATGTCAAAAGAGGTGTTGAACTGGTAAACGGAAATCTGTCAAAAAGTAACGGAATTTTTAACGCAATTGTGAGTATGTCAACGGAAATAACCAGCAACATATAGAGTAGCAAAAAGAGCAGAAATCAGATATTTATATATGTAAAAAGGGTCGCCTTTATAGGAGAAATACAACAGTATCTATGTAAAGCGAACAACATTCAAGAAAGAGGAAGATCTTGACAACCATGATGAGAAGAAAGCAACGCATTTTCATGAAGACCGTGATTTATCCTTAGAGGCCCACGATTTGCACAAAAGAGGGCCCACGACTTGCTTAGAGAGCAGCACTCATGTCTTAAGGGGTTGCATTGAATGTTTAGGTGATGATTAAATTATTTGGGGCAGTCTTTATGTGTGCATTAATTAATTCAAAGGGGGCAGCGATTTGTTTAGAAAGAATAAATTAATAAATAAAGGCCGACTAATGTTAATGAAAGGGTGTCATGGTTTAAGGTGTAATGCCCTTTCGAAAAGGTACAAAAGGCTATATAAGAAGATTCATATGAGACTTATAAAGTATGGATTCAAGTTGAATATCTTAAGGAAAAAGAAGAAGAAGAGGAAGCGTAAGGGCAGAATTTTAGAACAGCAAATATGAAAGTAAGAAGAAGAATTTTCCATTATTCGTTGAGGAAGCAACAAGTTCAAAAGTGGAAAGAAAATTTTGTAAGAAAGGTTGGTGCCTTCATATTCGAGGAGATCGGTGTCTCTTGCTGAGTTGGTGCTTAGCAAAAGGGGTGGGTGCTCCTATAGGTTGGTGCCTACAAAACTGTAATTTGGGGATTGGTGTCTCCAGTAGGTTGGTGCCTACAAATTTTTGAAAAATATATATAAAGAAAGAAGTTTCTCCGTGGTTTTCTCCCGAAAGGGTTTCCACGTATATCTATGTCTACTTGCATTAAGTTTTGTGTTCTTTGATTGATTTGATATATTCACATTGCTCGTGATTATAGATCTAAGTTCAAGTATTAAAGTTTGAAATAATTTCATAATACTGATTCACCCCCCCTCTCAGTATTATCTTGTGCTCAACAAATGGCCTCCCCAAAAATCTGTCCCGAAAACACGTCCCCCATCCCCTCTCATCCTCATCCTCATCCTAGAAACTTGGTGTAACATAGTGTTAAATCACTATTCCTTCAATCAAGGGTTGAGTTCTAGCCAGCTCCCATACTCTAGTAGATTTAAGTGATTTCAAAAAATCGTAAATCGGGATTAATCGGCAGGCCAAATTTTGAATCGAAAATCGGGAATCGGCAAAAAATCGGCAACTTTATCGCTACTTTTAAAAACATTTAAATTCATAAAATATACTTAAATTAAATGTAAAAACAATGTTAAATGATGCGAGAAGTGACTCTATAGAATGCCATAGGCCCATATGCATATTTTCGATTAAGTTTTGACCAAAAAAGAGAGTACAAAGTTTGCAAACAAAAATGCTCATAGAGTCATGTCACATGTGACTTTTGAAGTATCACTATCAAATATCAATAATATTCTATTTCATTATGCACGCCTAAAATAAGTCTGTTGCACTGGAGGCTGCCTCGTGGAAGTGGAAGGTAAATATTCCTCCTCTGCAACACCAACATTGTCATCTGCAAATATATCATCTGGATCATCACCAACTTCTAATGTCCCTGATGGTATTGCTTCTTCAGTCTCCCTCTCCAAAGCTGCTATCTCCTCTGTAGTAAACATAGGCTCCGCATCATAGGCTTAGCAATCCAGTCATCATACGGATCAATGTCAGCCAAGTCAATTGCATCATAACTCTGTGCCCCCTCCACTTGTCTCACACGAAGACGAAGATTGTATCGCACGAAGACAAGGTCATTGAGGCGTTGTGTTGTCAACCTGTTATGCTTCTTTGTGTGAAAATCTTCGAACATGCTCCAATTACGTTCGCATCCAGAAGCACTGCATGGCTGACACAAAATGCGGATGGCTAGCTTTTGAAGATTTGGTGTTTTTGCACCATAATCTTCCCACCACAAATCTGCAAATAAAACATTTATAATTTTGTAAGTTAACTAAGCTTGAATAAATAAAAGAATTCTAGACTTCTAGTTTCTAGTTCTACGTGTAACGAGACTAAATACAAATGACTCAATTTGTTTTTACCTGGCTGAGAAGTGTTTCTTCTTTTCACACATAGAGCCGAAGAAAAGAGCCTCCCCTCTGCAGTCTTATAAATCTGCAGCTCATCAACAATGGCATCTCTAATATCTTCGTCAGATATCATCCTCTCTATGCACGTATTAAGGCCATCCATAACCTCCTCATCAGCCTTAAATGATGGGGAATAGAAAAACTTCGGGTTCAGGTAGTACGCCGCTGCATGTATATGCCGATGAAGTGTCTTGTTCCATCTGCGATCAATTATACGCCAAATGGGTTCATATTTTCGTTGATTGTGCCCATAATATTTAGCTATGGCCTCCTTGGCCACATCCATAGCCTCATACAAATAACCCATTGGGTTTTTCTCCCCATCCACCATCCGTAGAACTCGAACCAACGGCTCTGACACCTAAAACAAAATAACATATATATTTAAAATCAAAATTAATAAAATATTATATAACAAATGATAAATAAACAAATATTCAAGTTTAGATTACCTTCATGATTTCTTCCATTTGCTTTGCAAACATATCATCAAAAACAGTCTTCACAACCCTTTCTGCTTCGGTCTTCTTAGCATAGGGAGAGTCCAACCATCGCGTGCTCACAAACATCTGCTTAAGGGATGTTAATGAGGTTGCAATGCTCTGCAATGTAATGAAGTTTGTGGCAAATCGTGTGACCCCTGATCGCACAAGCTCATTTCCATTGGTGTGCTCTCTCATCAAGTTAAGCACCCAAGTGTGATTGTAAATGAATTTTGTAATATTTCTTACGTCCTCAACCACGTTTTTCACCCATGAGAGTTTTCCTATGTCCTCCAATAAGAGATCCAAACAATGGGCTGCACAAGGGGTCCAAAAAATGTAGGGTGCCTCTCCTCAAGAAGTCTCCCTGCTGCTACATATGCCGCCGCATTGTCAGTCACAACTTGGACGACATTCTCCACACCCACCTCTTTCACCACCTCATCTAACATATCACACAAAGTGATTGCAGTTTTCACTTGGTGGGAGGCATCAATTGATTTCAGGAAGACCAACTGCCCACTGTGATGCCACTAGGAAGTTAATCAATGTGCGGTTTTTCCCATCTGTCCACCCATCAGACAAAATGGTGCATCCTTTTTTTATCCACACATTTTTTTGCTCTTCTACAAGAGTTTTGGTATGTGCGATGGAATCCTCCAACAATGGGCCACTCAAATCATGGGGAGTAGGAGCCTTGAACCCCTTCCCAGCAACAGTCAATGCAGTGACCAAATTCTCCCAATATGGACTTTTTGCCACATTGAAAGGAATGTTGTTGTAGTACCAAAAATTTGCCGCAGCTATTCTTGCTTCATTGTGCATTTCTTTATTCCAAGCAGTACCTTCGAGTGAAGGTTGTGAACCAGGTGTATTTCGAGGAACAAAAAACATTACTGAACTACTATTAGTGGATGTGGATGAACCCTGTCCCAGTGTTTGACCTCGTGGAGTTGCGGCATTAGAAGATGCCTCAACGTCAAAACCTTCCCTCGCTGCCCTCCTATTTGCTAGGGCTGCAAGTGCATCAGCTTTCCTCTTCTTTTCTTTTTTTTTCTCTACATAAGTTGCAAGGTAAGCAGACAACTCTCGTTGAGCCTCAGGAGGTGCTTGATTGCACACTTTCACTTCATTCCCTGGTATCCGTGCAATGTGGAACTTAAGGCGATAAACAACTCCACTCATCTTCATGCCACAATAATTGCATATAACACAAGTGCCCTCTGCTGGTTCACAATGCTTCCAAGAGGGGTCATTTGATTTAGGCTTACTACTAAGCAGCTGAACGGGAACTGGATCCCGATGCCATTCTACAAAACAAAACAAAAAACAAGTATCATTAATCTGAGGCCAAGGAGAAATTAAATTGTATGACCATGTCGAAATTAAGAATAAAATTGCTATTGCATGAAGAAAAAATACGAAAAAACGATATTGAAAATGAAGACATCAGTAAATTATGAATCATGATAATTTCATAGATAATATTTTTAAAATCGTTATACAATATTGATTCTTGAATATACTATTATTAATAATTTAATATACAGAATATACAGTATTTATACTTGATAGTTAGAACTTAGCAGTATAATACGTAATATTAATATTAATACTTATAGTATTTATTAATATTAATATACAGTTGTATACACTATACACTGTAATATGCCTATACAGTCACCAGTGTACACTGCTACAGTATACACTTACAGTTTTACACTTACAATATTAATATTAACATACATTAATATTAATATACAGTGTAACAGTATTAATATTATTATTTTTACAGTGTAACAATATTAATATTATTATTTTTACAGTGTAACAGTATGTAATACTTAACATACCTTCGCTTGCATTTGCTCCTTAATAGGATGAAGTTGAGGAAAGATTGAAATTGGGGGTTGCCACGAACTGGAAATGTCCAAGAAAATAGCCGAATGACCACGAACTAAATCGCCACGAACAGGTAAAAAACGCGATCATTAAAACTCCCCGGTAAAAAACGCGCACGAACTGGTAGAAAATGCACACGAACTGGTAAAAAACGCCCTCATGCGTCGACTACTTACACGAAGGAAGGCGCCATAAAAAACGAGCCCGTGGAAAGAGAAAACAACATAAAAAACAAATTGATTTACTTTATTTTCGTCTTATAGTCCTAGCCGCGTTTTTTTCCCCGATTTTGCCGCGATTTTCAACGATTTTCGAGGGTTTTTGAGCCCCACTCCGATTTATCAAATTTTGAAAATCGCATTTTTTGTAAGTAGGTAAGTTTTGCAGGCTGAACGCACATAAATCGGCATCGCTTGGAGAACCACCTTAATAAGAGTCATCCTTTTTCCTGTAGATAATCATTTGTTTGTCCATTTTTGGTTTTTTTGTTCAAATCTGTCAATTAACCATTTCCAATCTTTGGGTTTGTTAGGAGCTAAAGGAATACCCAAATAATTCACTGGTAGAATTCCTTTCTGGAATTGAAGAATTTGCAAAATCTGTTCTTCTTGTCATTGAGAACAATGGAAGAAGTAAATATTGGATTTTCCATTATTTATACTCTGACCAGTGGCAGATGAAAAGGTTTGAAGAATCTTTTGAATGTGCATGGCTTTTGTTTTTAATGTTCATTTAATTTGTGTGTTTTTTCTATAAAGACAAGACCAATTCTTTCAATCTGTTAATGTTTTGGACTGCTCTTTGCATTTGTTGGATCGTTATTTTTCAATTTGTGCTGCTCTGTTTTTAATTTATTTTAATGTATTTTAATTTGTTTATGTTTTTTGAAGTTCTTTTGTTATTTGGAAACCTTATCACATGTAATGTCCCCAAATTGACCCCCACATGGATTTTAAGCAAATCCAACACCAAAGCAACTTATAAAAATTATATATTAAATCACTGTTATGCAGATCTGAAATATTACCCAGGAAATGTGACTAGGACATGGCAATGAATTCATATAAATCAGCCTATAAACTGCAATTCTTCCACTCAAAACTGAAATACAGATTTTATAAGACCAAAATCTGAAAGAATATGAAGATTTCTAAGGCAAACAAAGGCTGAAATAAATTAATTTAAACCTGCAGACAAGCTGCCATGAATAGATCTGAAAATGGTGCTTTGAATCCCTCCAAATTTTTTGAAAACAAGCTATTTTTATTCACAAAAATCAGATTAACAAATGGCAACACAAATTAGACTTGTAATGTATCTTATGCAACACAGATCAGCCAATAAGTGGGTCGCTCCACCTAGGAAAAATAGAACAACTGCTGCAAACTTGTTCCACAAACCCTTCCACAAATCTACTTTATTCACCACTAAAGAAAACTGAAAATTCTTTGTAATCACAATGGATAACCCTGGGTAGGAAATCCTTAAATGCTCTAAGAGGGTTTTTCGTCCTTAGAATAATTTAGACAAAAGCTCAAAGCTGTAGATACAATTCAAAAATTATAAAATGATCAAGTGTGTCTTCTCCAAGCAATTCCCATTCCTTAAATAGAAGAATTGGGCCGAATTGGGCCTAGTGGCCACCTCCAACAACCAATCACATTTTCCCTCATTAAATGCTTCCACCAACCACTTTTCCCTCCCAATGCAAGTCACATTTTCTTAGGGGAAATAACTTTTGGCCCATTTGCTTTTTGCCTTTTTCTATGTTCTTTTGCCTCTTTAGTGCAAGTCGCACTTTTCTAGACATAAATAATTTTAGCTAAGTACTTTTATCATTTGGTTCACTTTTCTATTTTTATTAAGTCTATAATATTTTATTATAAGTGCTTTTAAAATATTTTATTTATTTTTGCACTTTATAATAAAATAATCGAACTTAAGTCATCCTTGTGTTCACTCTTTTAGCCTTCGGGTAGACAAAATAGGCTAAGGGTCTTCTATTGGGAAGGGGATATTACATCACATGACGGTGGAGTTAATGATCCCTCATTGTAGTAGTAGGATTTGAACCTAGCGCATGCTCTTTCACTTGCTTCTTTTACAGATTACGTTGCTCTATTCCTTATTTCTTTTTTATGTATTTTATTGAACTTAGGTGATGCTCTTACACCTGCTTCTTTTTCAGTTTGTACTGCTCTGTTTCAAATTTCTTTTTATATATTTTAATTTATTAATGTTTTTGGAAGTCTCTTTGTTAACGGGAAACCTATTCACATGACCGGTGGAGTTATGAATTCCTTATTGCAGGAAAAAGATTCAGACGTAGGTCATGCTCTTACATTTGCTTCTTTCTCAGTTTGTGTTGCTCTGTTTCTAATTTTTTTACAATTTAAATTTGTTAATATTTTTCGAAGTCTCTTTGCTAACAAAAAACCTTGTCACATGACCAATGGACTTAAGGATCCCTTATCGTAGGACATATATTTGAACCTAACAATAAGATTTGAACCTAGGTCATGCTCTCAAACTTGTTTCTTGTTATTGTCATCCTTATTTTGATCTGTTTATATTCTTGTTGTCTTTTTGTTTAATTAGTTTCATTGATTTGAATTTTCAAAAGACCCTAGGTCCCAAATTTGGAAACCTTATCACATGACCGGTGGAGTTATGGATCCCCTATTGTAGTAACAGGATTTGAACCTAGCGCATGCTCTTACGCTTGTTTCTTGTTATTGTTATCCTTATTTTGATATGTTTATATTCTTGTTGTGTTTTTGTCTATGTGGCTATAATGTCCCTTTCTAGGGTTGAATATGAAAATAAGGGTTTGGCCTCAAACCCAAATGCAAGAAATTAGATTTTTGAAACAACATTCGTCAAACCCTAGCAGCAAACTAAAATCACACCCTTAGGGCATCAAAAACCAGCTGGAAATTAGTAAATAAACCCTCTAGGGCAGCAATCTGTAACAACACTTAAGGGCAGCAATTCTCATGCAACAAGAAGCTGAAAATGAAATAGAATGATTCCAACTATTTTAACCAATCATGAAGATATTATTCCAGCTGATATACTTCATAAATAAATGAGAAATGAGTGATAAACCACTACTGTAATTAATTAAATAACCAGCAGAAGTACATGCCATAATAAAGGTAGAAAATGGCGTTTCCAAACCCCAACAAATACCAATGAAGTAAGAAATCAACCTTATAAATTAGGAGGAATTTGATTATCAACAAAAAATGTCAATTGGTGCCCTAGAAGGCACTCAAACCCTTCTCTACCCAAGTTGTCACCTTAGGAGAGGGTGCCAAATTGACGTAGAAGACTTTGATATCTCTTTCTTCAAGCCCTAGCTGCCAACAACAAGATAACCTTCTTTGAAGCCAAATTGGAGAGTTTTTCATTCGTCAACCTTGAACAAGGAAGGGGTTTGTCTTCTTTGCTCGCCACACCAAAGGATTTTTTTGCAAGCGTGGCTGATCTGAAATCTTAGTCTCCATCTTCTCATTATATATGGCAACATCATCCCAAGAGAAAGTAAGTGGCTTCCTTGACAAAGCGTCTGCCACCTCATTATTTTTATGCACCTTTTTGATGGAAAATTCGTTTCCATATGGGCTGAAAGCAAAAAGATTACATATCTCTCTATATCACTAGTACAAGCTTGCCATCTTGGAACCAAAAATATGAACAAGCGTTTCAAATGTTCTTCTTTGCAAGGTTTGAAAAGTTTTATATGTGCATAATCCACAACACATACCTTCTAAAGATAAGTTCCATTAATGATGTTGTAACCTTTTCCTTCCAAGAAAATACACAAATTATCTTGTGTGCAGGCTAGAAACAAATTATGACAGTCGTGAATCACATGATTTTCTACCCAAATCGAAGCTATGTGAACTAAAGTAGTCGTTCTCTTCAGCTGAAACCATCTACCACTATTTTTCAATGATTTATGACCTCAAAATGATCAATCTTGTAGTTGTTCAAGTCTGAAAACAACTCATAATCTAATTTTATCAAAATTAGCAACTTAAAAATATAACAGTAGCTACAAAACTGAAACCTCCTTGCAAAATTAGGAAATGTGAGCATTGCAATGACTGAAAACACCTCTATAAAGGTTGAAAATTTTCTCCCAACATTCGTCAATTGAAAAATGATCCATTATTTGACTAAAATTACTTGTTTACCCACTTATACGTATGCCAATGAGATCTTGTGGTGGTTGATTTGAATAATGACAACACGAAGCCTTAAATTTTGAGCCATAGTTCTCCAAGGTACACTTCTCTTGTCACCAACCACTCACATACTTTGTTGGTGATCTCTTACATGAATACTCAACCATGAAGTAACTCCACCGTGCTTATTTTGTGCTAATCTAACATTATACATGGCTAGAAATGGACAAAATTGGACATATTTTGTGATTCTATCAACCACAACATATAAACAACCCTTACCTTGAACCATGGGCAGCCCGGTGATGAAGTCAATGGAGATGTTTTCCCATTTTTGAGAGGGAATAGGAAGGGGCTGCAATAGTCCAACTGGAAATTCATGCTCTGCCTTGCTTTTTTGGCAAGTCAAACATTCTCGTATATATTGAAGCATGTCCTCTTTAAGACCTTTCCAAAATAATCTTCCTCTCACTTTTATATGTCTTGAGATAGCCCAGATGACCAACTAATGGGGCATCATGAACAGCCCTCAATATCTTGTTTTTCACCTTCGATTTGGAAACCAAATAGACCCGTTCTTATGGAGAATGAGCCCATCCATCACTTTGTACCTTTCATCTACAATTTCTTTGTAATATCCCATTTTGGGATATTAATTAAATTCTACTAAACTACTTGCAATGGAAATACACTTAGAAGAGAAACCCTTATAGGTTCACCTCAACTAACCTAGTGTCGGCTTCAATCAACCCAAATGAGCCAAAATAAGGGTTTAGATGGACTAACTAATCGGAATAAACACTTCTTTAATCAGTTAAATTGCAGCAATATTAAAATAACTTAAAATGTGTTGAAAATGACTACAAACTTCCAAAATTAATAAATCCCTCAATATTTGCTCTTTTTGAATGAAATAAATTACAGAAAGAAGATAAAATTATGAGTTTTCCAATGAACTAACAATCTGAATTTTTAACCCACTGAAACCCACTCAAATCTGCCCCCAAATCTGCAAATCAGGTCGCTAGGGTTAGGGAAAAAAATTTAAATTAATTTCAACTCTTCCCCTTCACTTTCCAGCCCAAAAAATGTTATTTTCTGATCTGCAATAAATGATTTATGACAGCAGCTCATAAACTATTGGAAAACCATTCCAATGATTGCCAAAATACCTCTACACAAGTCGATTCAGCAAAGGTAATTTCCAGCAACATATGCAAGCTAAAAATTGATCAAATCATGGCCATATCAATTAGAAAAGTATGCTGGAAAATATCAGATTTAAACTTGCTTCAAATACCACCAATTTGCACCACAAATACCTCCCAAACAATTCGACTTCATGCACAATAACTAGCTGCTAAAATCAAATTGAAATCTTCACACAACTCACAAAACCCTCACCAAACAAGCTTCATGCACTCTCCAAAAATGGCGACACACATACACGGAATATAAAAGCAAATAACTCATCAATTCAAAATTCTCAAAAGGAACACACACTTCACAATTGGTGGTGTTAATGAACATCGTTTTATTTTTTTATTACTAGTGGACATTCAACATTATTCAACCATGAAGATAAGTTATAATAATTGTCAACATTCGAAAAGGGGCGCCCCTCATCTTCTTTTATAGATATTTCTTTGCTCAATATCTTCAAAGTTCCTTCTCCATTTTGGCACCAAAGTCTAGAGATGGGAACCTTTAATTTGAAATAACCTGAAAGTCAAACTCTAATGTGAAAGTTAATTCCCCAAGGCAAGATTTAGAAATAAAACACAAAGGAGAATTTAATATTTAAACTTGATGGCCAAAAGGAATTGACCCATGCCAAAAATATGGATAAATGTGCCCAAAGAAATGATAAACCATCCTTCAAAAAATGCAGACTTGTCCTTTATTAATTTATTTACCTCCAAAAATTATTAATTATCCCAAGGTAGGTCGATTTCTATCTTATTTGTTGATTTGCACAAATAAAATATATTTTCATTTTTAAATCCATATGTGCAAATTAAATTTCTATTATTTTTATTTTTATTTGAAAAAGGGGACATTACAGTTCTCCCTTCCCAAAATTGTTTGCTCTCAAGCAATTGTAAATTTGGATGCTCTAAAATTGAAGCATTTTCCCATGTAGCATCCTCCATTGGTAAATCTTTCCACTTCACCAAATATTCTCTGATAACACATCTCCTTATATTTTCTTTCCCTTGTATCAATGATGGATTACAGAATTAAAATCAATTTTCCTTCATCTAAAAGGGGGTAACTCTAAAGAAGGAACAACATTTTGACCAAGTGCCTTTTTACTGCAAGAAACATGAAAAACATATGAATCTTACCATCTCCGGAGAAGGTCCAATTCATAAGTCATCTTACGTATTCTCTTAGTAACCTTGTAGGGCCCATAAAAGCGTGGCTTCAACTTTTCCTTGCCACTTTGCTTGAGTGTAGATTGCATATAGGGCTGCAATCTCAGAAACGCCCAATCATCTACTTCAAAAGATTTTTCACTCCTTCACCTATCTACATACAACTTTTACTTATTTTGAGCTTCGTGCACCAATTTTCCTTGAGAGCCTGCATACTAGGCACTCTTTGTTGCACCAACTCTTGTGCACTAGGCACTCTACTATCTGTCATCATTATATCCATGAAAGAGTTAGTATCATAACCATACAAAGCCTTAAAAGGAGTCATACCAATGGGACATATGATGTGTAGATATTATGACAAAAGTCAGCTAAATGTAACCACTTAATCCAAGCAAACTATTGCCCTGAAATGTAAAATCTCAAGTACCCTTCAGCCCATTTATTTACTATTTCGGTCTGCCCATTTGTTTGTGGGCTGATAGCTAGGGACTTGGGGTGAAATCTATCCCAACCAACCGAAATAATTCTTGCCTAAAGAGACTCATAAATTTGTTGTCCCTATCACTCACAATATTCTTAGGCACTCCATGTAATTCAAAGACTGATCTTTGAAATACAAATCAGCAATCATAGGACCATCAAACTTTGTAGGAAGTGGATGAAAATGAGCATACTTAGTGAGTTTATCCACTACTACATACATGCAAGTCTTACCATTAATATTTGGGCAATCCGGGTAACAAAATCCATGGACACACTTTCCCATTTTTTAGAGGGAATAGGTAGAGGCTACAAAAGACCAGCTAGAAAAGTATGTTCATTTTTATTTCTTTGGCAAATAACACATTCCCTAACATGCTTAAGAACATCTTTTTTCATACCTTTCCAAGTAAACCTTTCCCCTTACAAACTTGTAGGTCTTGAAGTACCCTTAGTGTCCACTTGTAGGAGCATCATTTGCAGATTTTAAAATCAAATTGTTTACTTCTCATTTTGGGGTCAAATACACCCTCCCTTTGTAGAGTATGAGGCCATCTTCCACCTTGTACCTTTCATCAACAATTGCCCCTTCCATCACATCATTAGAAAAACTGATTTTTTGCATACTCAAGAGTGATTAAATCTTCCCAATTTGCTGATATAAAAGACACGGAACAGATTTCTACTTCCCTTCGAGGATGATTACAAAGAGTGGAATTCCTTGTCATACCTTGGAAAATGATGCTCTTACGTCCTTCCACGAATTTTAGCAATAAATCTCTGATAATTGAGGGTGAAATCCCCCAAGGAATGTAACCACTGCACTCCTAGCACAAGATCCATATCCTCCATGTTAATCATATAGAAATCATAAATAAGTTCGTAGTCCCCTATAGAAATAGAAAGCTTGGAAATTCTTCTAGTGCATGATAACATAAACCCGTCGACTATGGTAACATTAAAACCTTAAAAAACATCATCACATAAACCAAGTCTTGTTACCAACCTTTCACTAATAAAGTTATGAGTGGCCCCAATATCAGTTAGAATGATTACCTTTTGCTTGCATAGCCTACCTTCCACCCGGAAAGGAAAATACTTAGGAGTGCCAGAAAGATCTACAAAAGTGCCTTCAATTTCTTCTTCTTTTTCCTCTTGCACATGTTCATCATCCATCTCATTTACCACATCATTAGTATCATCAAAACCAGAATCTGCCACTTCAATAGAATAGATTTTCCCTTTATCTTTGCAACTATGACCTCTTACACATGGAGCCTTGCAATCAAAACACAAACCTCTTCTTCTTAACTCATCTTTTTAATCTTCTTTCTGCACTATTTTGGAGCTGATTCCTATGTGGTGGAACATAGGGCTGATTGGACCTCTTTGGGGGCTCTTTTGATGACCCAAAGAGCTGCCCTCCTTGCACTTTTGTGGGCTGTCTGTAAATCAGACCTTGGCTAGCCCATCTAATTCCACTTTTGGACAGCAGTTGTGAAGCATTAAAACATTGTCCTTTAGGCTCATAATCCCCTCTATAAGCGGCACATTCTGAATCTAGAGATTTAGTAATACATTTTTTGCAAACACATAGGGTTTAAAAGCTCTTACCAAACCTTTTAGAGGTTCCATCAAACCTTCAGTAAAGACGACTATCAACCTTTTCTCACTAACATTTGACACCATCACCGCAATCCTTTGAAAATCCGCCACATACTTCTCAACACTACTCAATTGTTTCAGTTGAGTCAACTCTCGAAAATGAATCTTCGCATCCTTCCTATCAAACCTCTCCATGATCCTTTGGCTAAATTCTTCCATTGTATGGATCAAGTCACGACCTTGAGTGTCCATACCATGGAACCACCACTCATGTGCCATGCCTTCAAGGTGAAGAGTAACAAATTTGAGATCCTCTTCTTCTTGCATGGGGTTGAGGGAGAAATAGCTCTCCATCTTTTTGTAACCAAGCTCTAATCGTTATCTTGTTAGTTCCATCAAAGCTTAGAAGAGAGACCTTGCCCAATCTTTGTTGAACATCTATATGGGGTTGCTTGTGGGCTCTCTTGGTCTTCTTTCCCATCTTCAAAGCACAAAACTCATCAAAAGTGAGTATGGCCCTTGTGGTCGGATGCAAAGTACCATATTCCTAGTTGCATGCCTCAATAGTCTCTACCATTGATGGTTCTTCAATTCTATGATTCTCCCTAGGAAGGAATGTGCCCTTGAGCAACTTAGGAGTGGGTCATGATGAATTCTTTTCCCCACTATGCGAACTCCCTTCTCCATTGGAAATTTGGCGTTTTTCCATTCCCCAAAGCTTTTGTGATGAGCTCAATCATTTGTTCACTCATGATTTTTTGAAGCTCCAAACCACTACCTTGCATTAGTTCTTGCAAGAACCTTACTTGATCCGCCATGAATGCCCCATCATCCATATTTCCCTTATTCCTCCTTTTGTAATACTGAAACTCCTTATCACCCTGCATCCACAAATCACCCACACGAAAAGAGGAAGGAACGCTCTAACACCACTGTCCAAATAATCAGCAAATCTAATTTTTCTTCTCCAATTTTCTGCAACATGCCATCATTCAAAATCAAAGAATCATCATTAAATATTAAAAGATTTTTACCTTCTAACTTGTGCTTCATGACTTTCTTCTCTTCTCTTGCCTTGTGCTTCGGGATTTCATCAAACCCTTGGCCCTCCATACTGTTGTTTTGAAAATCAATCATGGGCTCATCCTTAGGAAAAATGATAGGTGCTTTTACCTCTTTCTTTGGAAATACCCTTGCACCACAAAACCTTTTTGGTTCTTCGTCTAACAACACCTCTCCATGTTCTTCAAAATGGTCTTCTTGGGACTCCACCTCAAAGCCCTCTTGCAGATCTGATTTTTCTTTTTCTTGTGTAGCTCGTAACCTATGTTTGGGCCTTGATCTTCCCTTGCTTACTCCCATGAACTCAGAAAATGACATGGCATCACGAATCTTTTCCGAAAGATCCCTATACTCCTCATACCATATAGCAATGTTGTCCACATTGGATGGTTGAGTATTATTGACTTCCTTTGAAGAGCTCCTTCCACCATTTAGACCTTGAATGGTATGGATCAACTGAGCCATTTTATTGCCCAATCTTTATTGCCCTAGGGCAAGCCTTTCAAATCTAGCATCACCGAAAAATTTATCCGCCATTTTATCTGCTCTTTCTTGATAACAAATGTAGCTCTTATTACTTTCTTGCATTAAAACCCTTAGGCTGGCAAGACCAAAGCTTTGATACCACTGTAATGTACCTTTGTAGGGCTGA
This sequence comes from Taxus chinensis, assembly GCA_019776745.2. Taxonomy (NCBI): domain Eukaryota; kingdom Viridiplantae; phylum Streptophyta; class Pinopsida; order Cupressales; family Taxaceae; genus Taxus; species Taxus chinensis. The sequence goes on from CM034151.1 coordinate 514,128,491, forward strand.
TCCGGAAAGTGAGGGTTTGCCACAAACCCAAATGCAAGAACTCAGATTTTTTTGTAACAAAAGCAATCAAAACTCTAGCAGCCAACTGAAACCACACACTTAGATTATCAAAATCAACTTCGAAAATTAATTAATATCCCTTTAGGGCAGCGAACTGTACCAGCACTTAGGAGCAACCATTCACATGTGAAATCTAGCCAAAAATGATATAGAATGATCCCAAATAATTCAATCAACCAAGTAGAAATTATTCCAACCAATATACTTCACAAATTATGGAGAAATAAGTGTCAACACACAGCTGTAATTATTAAAATAATCAGCGGAAGTACAGTCCACAAAATTAGCTAAAAATGAGGTCTCCAAACCCCGATAAAATACCAAGAAGTGATAAATCAGCCTTATAAATTAAGAGAAATTTGAATATACACTTGAGACACCAAAATGTTCCCTAAAAGGCACCGAAATAATATTCTACCCAAGTCGCCGCCCTAGGAAAGGGTGCCAAAATGATATAGTCCCCTTGAAATCTCTTCTCGTTCAATGCCTCAACTGCTCAACCAACAAGATAGTCTTCTTAGAAGTCCTTAAAACTACCAAATTAGATATTTTTCGTTTTCCAACCTTCAATAAGGAAGGGTTTCATCTTCCTTGCTTGCCACACCAAAGGATTTTTGCCCCTTAGTGGATTGGAAAAGAGCAACCAGCTCTAGAACCAAATAGATAAAATTATAATAGCCAAAAACATGCCCAAAATGAGCCAATGTGACCCCTTATATATCCATATGGTGGCACCAAGAGTCTCTAGGGAAGAATTCCCCAAGACCGACCTCCTTAAGAAGCTTTATTTTATCTTTAAGCTTGTCTTATAGCTCTCTAACCTAACCAACCTGCTTCGTAGGAAAAATACAAAAGAAAAATATACTTATTAATTAAAGAAAGATCCCTTGTTCATCTACTTATTGCCCATGGGAAAGAATCCTTCTAAATGCATTAGTTCAAAAAAGGGGACATTATAAAGATTCAGCTAGACACAAGTAGACCAAACGCTTGGAACTCAACATAAGTTCACCGATATGATCTTGGGAGGAATCCTAGAGGATATTACCCCTCCACCTGTAGACACTAGAAAACACACCTTCGCACATAAGGTCATACCTTGAAAACATTTGAAACACGAAAACACGATAAAACACCAAAAACAACTAAAAATCATAAAATGCCCATAAAACTATAATAAACATGTCATGCAATTCCCTTATACATATGTAATACAATAATAAAACTAATACTCCTCATAACACATTAATCAAACTCAACTAAACACTCTTGTTGTCATTGTGGCCCTTGCTTCTCCTTCTTCCTTTCTTCTCTCCTTACTTGTTGTTCGGATGAACCTTTTGGGTCTCCCTACTGGTTCTTTTGGCATTGTACTATGCAGTCCCATTGACCTACTTTTTTGGTCATTCGTTGGACATTAATTATCTTACCTTATCTTATCTTATCTACCACCCCCATTTAATACTATTTCATCCTCTTATGCACTATAAACCCAAATCTCCCTCATCTACCTCAATCCCCAAATCTATAAAAGGAGGCTCATACCCCCTTTCAACTCACTTAGACTCTTTGGCATCCTAACATCCCTAACAAGTGTTTAAGCTCTTGCTCATGCACTCTTTTCATCGCGGGTCTTCTCAACAACAAAGGGGAATCACAAAGACAGGTCTAAGCTCGCAACATTCGGATTTAGCACAATTTACACACAAGTGCCAATTGTACATGTGGCCAACTTGCGATACCAGTGCAATTTTTGAATCAATCATGTGCGCGACTGGTTTACGATTCTAGTGCGATTTTGGATCAATTGTGCATCTGACCCACATGCAATCTTTGCATGATTTATAGTTGTTGCACATGCAACCTAGTTGCAATCTCTGCACGATTCACAGTTAGTTGCACGTGCTACCTGGTTGTCATCTTTGTGCGATTCCTAGTCAGTTGCGCATGTGACAGAGTTGTGATCTTTGTGTGATTTACGGTCAGGGATATATTGTCATTTTTTCATTTCAAGCATGTCTTTTATCAAAACCCTTAAAAGGTTAGGGATCAAACCAAGGCAAGTCCCCTAACCAACCAAAAATACAAACATTTTTCCCAGTTCATTGATTATGCAGATTCAAGTTTGAGAGATTAGCTTACTTTATTCATGAAGAACCATTCATGATATCCCTCAACACACACAATAGCTTCATAAGCCCATTATTTTTGTAGCATTAGATTTGAATTTATATTGATTTATCATCTCTAACACCATTAAGGTGGCTATTTTCATTGTATACATTTTGGCGACCAGGGAGGGGCCTCAAATCTGATTGTAACCTAATTTCTATTTTTTGAATCTAACATAGTCCTTAATTTTATCTATTTAAGTGTTCCATTAATTTTTAGGGGTTTAGTTTTCCCTAATGTTGTTTTGCAAGATTTCTAATTTTCTTTTTGCAATTTTTTCCAAAAAAGCATGTTGGCAAGTCAGTTGGATACACAACTGCTTTGCGAACGTTTGTGGGTCATGTATTGATTTTTTGTCATAATCCCGGCTAAGGTTGTGTATGTTCCTCCTTTGCACCACAAGGTGACCTTGGGAATCAAAAAAGAGACTTGCTCCTTTAGAGGGCTACTTGGATTTCATCACCAAGAGTCCATAGTTTAGAGCCCGTGTATCGGCAGGCTATATAAATTCAGGGTTGGAACTATCATTTTTTGTGGAGCTCAAGTGAAATGCATGGAGTGAAAAGTGGGGGAATTTGATCCTCCAATACCCACACCCTAGACAATACTGCTCTAGCACGTATTTGGGCCTCACGTACCACAATGTATATCAAGACTCCCTTCTAGAAACCACTTTTATATCCTAGTTTAGCAAGCTAATCTGTTGTGTTTTGTTTGGTACTACCAGGAAAACAACATTCCCCAAGATAACCCCACGTATCCAAGTTGTACAAGACATGTGGTGTATCAGTGGGCTACCAAGCAAACATGCACCTATCCTACTAAAATTTTCCTTGTATTTTTCCCACCTTTACACATTTATTATACCAAAATTTCCAAAACTGAAACAAAACAAAAGACTATTCTCAACTATCAAAAATTATACACAATTATGGCCTATCTTATCACATTTGACAAAATTCAGCATTCTCTAGGTCGAACCTACAACTCGCTTTCTTAATCATCATCCATTATACCTTCACATCTGGCTAATTGAGGGCTTAATTCACCCTTCATTCACGTACTAGGTCACTAGTGTGACAGGAAACCTACTTGTCGTTTTGTGAAGCCTTGCATAGTTTGTTCTTGTTAAGAAATATTCAAATCCAATTGCACAAGCAAACTAGAACTCCTTTCACAGTTCCCGGAGAGCTCCACAACATTCCTCAAGTCTACCAAACACCTCCAAATTGCCTAGGCAACTCACTAGTCCAATGTCAGTCATCCAAGAGCCCTGAAACTCCTTCCACAATTATTGGAGAGCTCCACAACATTTCACAACATTCCTAAACTCTCGCAAACACCTTCAAATTGTCTAGTCGGCTCACCTGTCCAGTGCCAATCACCCAAGCAACCTGGAATCCATTCCACACTTCTTGGAGAGCTCCATAACACTCCGCAACATTCCTAAATACTACCAAAAACCTCCAAATCGCCTAAGAAACTCACCAATCTAGTGTCACTCACCCAACCAACCTGGAACTCCTTCCACACTTATTGGAGAGCTCTACAACATTTCGCAGCATTCCTACTCTCCCAAACACCTTCAAATTGCCCAGCCGACTCACCAATCCAGTGCCAATTGCCCAAGCAACCTAGAATTCTTTCCACACTTCTTGGTGAGTTCCACAACAGTATGTAACAATCCTAAACTCTACCAAACACCTTCAAATCGCCTAAGCAACTCACCAGTACATTTCCAGATGCCTAGGCGACTTAGAACTCCTTTCCCACTTCTTGGAGAGCTCCACAACATTCCGCAGCACTCCTAAACTCTACTAAATACATCTAAATGGCCTAGGTAACTCACCAGTCCAGTGCCAATTGCCCAGGCGACCTAGAACTCCTACACTTCCTAGAGAGATCGACAACATTCCTAAACTCTCCTAAGCACATACCAATCACCTAGGCGACTCACTAGTCCAATGTCATTCATTTGGGCGACCTAGAATCCATTCCACACTTCTTGAAGATTTTCAAAATCAGCCCCCAGTCACCTAAGCAACCTACTTACACCTCCACCCAATCCAACCATCTCTAGAGTCACTTGTCAGTCACCCAAGCGACCCCTATGCATTTCTCTACAATCCAAAATAAACATCATTCAATCTCGCATCACTTTTTGGGTCCTCACAGGCCTCAGATCAGGTACTCGGAGAGCAATTCACATTCCTCGGAGAAGAACCAAGGTATAAGGTCTTGTAACATCATTTCAAAGGACTCACACTCGTCGCACCTATCCCAACTCGTCCACTCCCTTCCCTGACACCTCCACTTCCCGCACGCTCTACTCATGGTCTTGCATGTGTTTCGTCCATTGCCATCAAATTCACAATGTTTTAAATATATGGCCTTGCACGCATCAATTCACTCGGACAAAATATATCAGACCGCCTCACCCATCTTGAATGACAACACCACTAGAGAGGCATGCCCAAATTGATATATGGCAAAATTTGCAAAGAGCCCATACATCCCATGGTGCCCATCAAGTCATATCCTCCTTCACTTCAAAACAGCTAAAATTGACAAGTTTACAAATACAGAGGACCTTCAAGGCCATTTATGCATGTTTTGCTACACATGCCATCTCATCCATCATGATGATGCACTCTTGTTGCGCACCTTTCCTCTTTCATTCATTAGTCAAGCATTGTATTGGTATGTGTGCCTCCCGCAACATGGCCTTTTGTCTTTTGAGCTACTCGCAATTGTATTCATTAATCATTTTTCTATTAGCATTGTTCCAAAGATGACATTAACCAACCTATATGCACCCAAACAATTTGACAATGAGTCCATTATAGCCTTTGTTGTACAATGGCATGCAATGGTCCATGAGCTCCCATTTCCTATTCCACAGTCTTATTTAATTGACCTCTTTGCCAAAAGTTGTCTCACATATATCATGTCATTTACAAATTCACCCATTACGTACATTTGACAAAGCCATTTTCATATCTCAACGCATTGAGGATGTCCATAATGGCGATTCCTTCTTGCATACACCATCCGTCCCTTCACAGTCTCCCCAACCACCTCTTTAAGTCACCTATGTCGTCTTCCATAATCCCATCCCAGTTTCTTCTCCAATCTCTACGCACACTCACTCTCAACAATCATCATCATTCATCACTCCCATTCATCCGCAACTTCACTTGTGTCCTTTTTAGTCTTGCGTTTTCAAATCCCAATAACGGTTCACCTCATTATCTGAGTTGTTGTCTGTCATATTATGCAAATTGTTAGGAACTCACATTGTCACTCTTCCAGACATTCCACAAGATTTTCCAAACCAACCTAGACCTTTATGGCATTCACCCAATACCCAGCAATGCACCTATCATCAAATTGGGGGTCACTCCATTAACAAGTGTTGCGTACTGCACAACCCCATTCAAGACCTAAATGATAACTAGAAAGCCCTACAACTCCACAATATCCCCACATCAATAACTGTCACATGAGGGGGGGTACTATGCCAAATCCTTCTCTAGTTAATCTTATGACAATCAATCTGTCTATCAATCAACCAATCAAATTGTCATCAGCTTGCGAAATCATCCTATCAATCCCTTCATAGAATCTGCTAAAGTGGCCCATCAATCAGCATTTGGAACTCCTATCTATCCAATCATCAGTCTAATCCTGTATACGTGAAAACCTTTCTCATAGGGTCTGACAAACCCCATCTTGTCTTCAGTTTTTGCGTTGCATCCTGCCTGCTGCAAGACGCAACTCAAAAAGGAGGAAATGTAGACACTAGAAAACGCACATTCGCGCATAAGGTCATACCTCGGAAATATCTAAAACACTAAAAACAACTAAAAAATCATAAAATACCCATAAAACTAGTGCATAGTAATTGCCGCATAATTCCCCCATACATGCCCAACACAATAATAAACCCTATACACTTTTTAACACATTAATTAAACTCACCTAAGCACTCGACCACCCTCCACCCTCATTTAATACCATCTCATCCTCTTATGGACTATGCACCCAAATCTCCCTCACCTACCTCCATCCCCAAAATCTATAAAAGGAGGCTCATACCCCTTTTTCATCTCGCTTGGAATCTTTGGCATCATGACAGCCCTAATAAGCATTTTAGCTCTTGCTTGCGCACTCTTTTCTTCATAGGCCTTCTCAACAAGGAGGGTTCACACTGTTGTGCGTGCGACCGGCTTGCAACACCAGTGTGATTTTCATATCAGTCGCACAGGTGTCTATTGTGCGTGCACCCAACTTGCGATACCAATGCGATTTTCGGATGAATAGCGCATGTGACTGGTTTGCGATTCTGGTGTGATTTTGGATCAGTTGTGTGTTACCTACCTTTGATCTTTGTGTGATTCATAGTTAGTTGCATGTGCAACCTAGTTGCTTTCTCTACGCGATTCACAATCAATTACGCGTGCGATCTCTGAGCGATTCACAGTCAATTGCACATGCAATCTTTGCGGAGTTCACAGTTAGTTGCATGAGCAATCTTTGCACTCTTCATTGCCAGTTGTGTGTGCGATCTTTATGTGATTCACAGTCAATTGGGCATGCGACCAAGATGTGATCTCTGTGTGATTTAAAATTAGGTGTATATTTTCATTTTATCATTTTCATATTATTTATCAAATCTTTTATCAAAACCCTTAAAAAGTTAGGGATTAGGGATTTGACCAAGGCAAGTCCCTTAACCAACCAAAAATAAAAAAAAATTCCCTAGTTCATTGATTATGCAGATTCAAGTTTGAGATATTAGCTTTCTTTATTCATAGAGAAGAACCATACATGCTATCCTACATCACACACAATAGCTTCATAATCCCATTATTTTATGTAGCATTAGATTCAAATTTATATTTTATCATCTCTAACACTTTGTAGGTGGCTTATTTCTTTATATACATCACAAAAACGCCATGAAAGTCTTAAGTTAAAATGTCAAAGGCTCAAATGCCTCTAACAAATGCTTCCTTGTAAAGCGGCCGACTCGGGATGTGAAACCTAACATTGTCATTTGCTAAAAGAATATAAAATAGGAAAAGTTGAGTGTCCCTTTCTAGGGCTGAAACTGAAAAACAAGGAAATAGCACAAACCCCAAGTGAAGTAAACTCTGATTTTTATAACAGCAGACTGAAAATTAGAACAGCAGTGAACGGGAGTCTGATTTTTAGGACAACATCTTGCAAAGAGTTAAAATTCAACCAAATATCATCTTAGAAAACTATCCACAACATAGATAAGCATGCTTCAAGAATATTTTAGGGCACTTTTCACCATGATACTCAAACAAATACTCAGCTGGAATTTTTTTTTTATTAACAGCAGAAATACAGCCAAGAGAAATGACCAAAAAGAGGTCTCCAAACCCCAAGAATGGCAAAGTATGGAAGATACCAGCCTTATAAATTATGATAAATCTGAATATCAAAGAATAATGAAGTTTTGTGCCCCAGAAGGCACCCAAATGATCTTCTATGCAAGTAGCTCTCTAGGAGAGGGGCTCCAAATAATATTAAAAGCCCTTGAAATCACTCCTCCTTGATGCCCCTAGATACAAAACCAACAAGATGGTCTGCAATGAAAGTCTTCAACACCATCAAATTGGAGGGTTTCTGTCCTCGAATCTTCCCACAAGGGAAAGTGGTTTCGTTCTCCTTGGATTGCCACACTATTGGATTGTCGTCCTTTAGTGGAATGGAATTACAAGCAATCAAACCTTAGAACCAAGTATAAAAGTGTATATGCCAAAATTGATGCTCCAAATGAGCCTATGTGTCTCCTCTTATACTCCTTTTGGTGGTACGCGAAAGGGTCTAAGGGGGAATTACCCCTAGGGCTAACCTCTTAAGAGCTTTGCTCTTATCTTCTATTTCCATTGTTGGAAACTCTCCCCACCCTTGCCGACCTCTTCAGGAGCTTACATTATCTTGTAATTTCATGTTGGGAGCTATATAACCCAACCGAACTGCCTTAGGGAGGAAAATACCAAAGAAAAACATTAATAACAATGAAAGGAAATGGAAATGAAACCCAAGGACTTTCCTTGTGCAATTCCTTCTTGGCCACTTGAAGAAAAATGGCAAGAAGTCTTTAATTGGTACTAATTTGAAAAAGGGGACATTACAAAAAGATCGGTTTTGATTTAAAAAAAATTGCGAACAGATTATAAGGGAGGTAGAAGGCACTTCTGGTGGTTCAGCCCTTCTTTGGAATCCTAGTATCTGCAACTGTAGGAAGATATCAATTTTCTCTAATTACATCAATGCCTTTGTAAGAGATAAAAGAAAAATTCAACTTCCTTTTCTCAAATGTGTATGTTCTAATAGAGGTTGAAAAGAAAAAGGCATCTTGGAGGGAGTTCAGCTGCCTGAATGGTGGATTAGATATGAGAGAACGGTTCTAGCTGGTGATTTTAATGCATTTTTGAAATTGTCAAAAAAGAAATGAGGATCCTTGTACATCTCACAAGCCATGTGTAAATTTCGTGCATTCTGTCAAAAAGGAGTTGCTGACTTCAATCCACATGGAACTAGTCACACCTTGAATAACAAGAGAGGTGGGGAGCAATTGATTTTTGAAAGATTGAATAGATTCTTAGTCAACTCAGGTCCAATTGCCAAAGGTCTAAAGTTTGCCACATGATTAACTTCTCAGGATCGGATCATTGGCCAATTACTCTATCTATTGAAGGGGACGAAATACTAGAGAGATCCCATTTAAATATAAAAACATGTGGATCCCAGACCACTTGTTTGAGGAGAACTTGAGATTTGGTCAATTATACAAGCCAAAGGATCCAAGTGCTAAATCCTCAGTGAAAAGCTGGAAACGATAAAACTGGGGGTTAAGGAATGGAATAAGGAAAAATTTGGCAGTATTTTTTATTAGGATAGAAGCAGAACTTCTAGAGCACCAAAAGGCTGTTGAACTACGAGAATCGAACAGTGATTTGGCAAATATGGAAAGACATTTTATGATGGAACAGAATATTCTCAAACAGGGAAAAACTTTCTGGAAACAAAAGTCAAGAGTCAATTGGCTTCATGAGGGAGATCATAACATCAAATTCTTCCACCTCTCTACTATTATTAAAAGAAATTGAAATTGAAAGGATAAAATCGTGACTCCAAAGGGGGTTACTATTGAAGAAATCAGTGAGATAGAGGAGGCGGCTGAAAGATGTTACCCAATTTTGCTAACAGAGGACAATGTAAAAAGGGAAATGGACCAGATCTGGTTTGCAGATCATATGCCCTCACACATTTCAAAATCTATCAGCCAAAATTTAATGGCCCCCTGTGGCTGAGGCAGAGATTAAGGAATTATTTGCTATGGGTGCAAAGAAGGCTCCTGGATCTGATGGGTTCCAGTCCAAAAACTTTCACCAATGTTGGTAAATTGTAGCCACAGAAGTAGTAGAGGAGGTGGAAGAATACAGACAGCAAAGGAATATCTTTAGAGAATGGAACAATACATTCCTGGCTTTGACCCCTAAGACACAAGATTGCCCATTCTTCAGTTCTTTCAGGCCTATTTATTTATGCAATTCAGAATATATGTTTGCCACTAAAGTTGTGGAAAATTTGCTCAAAGAATGCCTAAAAGAAATCATTTCTGAATAACAAGGAATATTTTAACAAAATTTTGTTTTGTAGTCAACGGAGGCACTGGGTTTGGATTGTTATTTCAACAATGCCCTTCGGTCTTAATTAATGAAAAACCTATTGGGTTTTTGAATTCCTCATGAGGGTTACAATAGGGGAATCCACTGTCTCCCTATCTATTTAGCATTATGGCAGAGGCCCTAGGAAGAGCAATCAATACTTCCACAGTTAGAGGAGACCTAAAGGGTTTAACTATCAGTATGAAACTTGAAAGCATCTCTCACCGCCAATTTGTGGATGATATACTGCTACTTCCAGAACCATCGAAGAAAGAAACCTCAATCTGAAAATCAATTCTTGATGGATATGAAATGGCTGCAGGGCAAAATGTTAGCCCCTCGAAATCTAGAATTCACTTCATAAATGTGTCCAATCAGATGCAGAAGAAAATAAAAGAAATTCTTGGCTTTAATGAAGGACATCATCTGAGCCAATATTTGGGAATGTCTTTATTTGCTCAAAGATGTGATTGGGGATCCTGCAAACTGATTGTGGAAGAAATGCAGGATAAATTCAGCTTGGTAAGGGAAATGGCTCACCTTGGCAGGCAAAGTCCTGTTGATCCAGTCTTTCTTACAAGCGATGCCAACTTATCTATTTCCTCTTTCCAAAGTCCCAAGAAAAATCACAGAGCATTTAATGAAGCTACAAAGGAATTTCTTGTGGATCGGTTTAGGGAATAAGTAGAAAATGAATTCGGTGTCCTAGGACTAATTCTGGAAATCGAAAAAATGGGAAGGGTTGGGAATAAAAATATTAGAATGAATAAGGCTCTTGGTACAATACTTCACTGGAGAATTTATAATGAAAAAAGCAGGTTGTGGAGAAGAGTTATTCAATCTAAATACTTAGGAAATCACAAGGTTCTTTACACAATCCTCCCTACCAAGAGGTTCGGCAAGTCAGCAATTGGGAATTTTGTCAAAAATTGTCAGATCTATATTCTTCCACTACTTAGATAGTAGGTTGCGAGGGGTAGTGAGATTTCTTCTTGGCATGATGCTTGGGTGAGTGAGAACCCTATGTTAGATCAAGTAGGACTGCAAGAAATAATGGAATATGCCATTGATCAATGGGGTCAAAAAGTTTGACTACATAACCCAAGACGAGAATGACAGACATTGGAAGCAATTAGAATGGCCAAACAATCTAGATGCAGGTGAAATTCAGAAGTTACTGGCAGAAATGGAAACTACCTCCTCCCCTCCCAGGACTTGGGACAAATTGGTATGGGAAGGAAATCCATCGAAGAGGGAAGCTATCAGGTAAATCAACCATCAAATCGGTATACAGTATATTTCTGCCAGAGTGAAGGGCATGACTAATAGGGAGTTCCCAGAAGCATTGGTCGGTAATGATAAAGGCCTACCCAAAGCAAATATTTTCATTTGGGTGGTGGCAAACAAGAAGATGCTAATCTATGACCAGCTCAGGAAGAGAGGTTTTGTGGGGCCATAAATCTGCTCTCTACGTAAATCCCATGCGGAAACTGGAGACCATACCTTGCTGCATTACCCCTTTGCATTGAAATTAAGGGGTCTATTCTTTGAAAAAAATCTGCAATCTTGAGTTCTACAAGTGTCACTATTAGACATGATCAAGGATCTGAAAATATCTCCCTATCTGATGACCATATGGGAGAGAGGCCCCTCAATAATTTGTTGGAACTTCTGGTTGGAAATAAATATGAAAATCATCAAGGATTCAAGTCATGCAGAGGATTGGGTATGGACCAAAATAGAAAAAAACATTTCAGAATTAGCCACTGTAAAAAATTGTTAAGCAGGTTGATTGCATAAAAGAGGAAATTGATCTATGCAAAAATTGTAGTAAAATACTTTGGGATACTGGGGGTTCCTATCCCAATAAAGGGTCCGTTAGGTTGAGAGATATGCAGTGCAGCATGCATTGGCTCACCCCCAAAGCCAACATGGATTAAGTTTAATTTTGATAGGGTAACCCAGGTCCAAGGGGTAAGCGGTGGCCCTCCTAAAAGGCGTACTGCTAGCAGTGATACAGGCTGGAAGGACTTGATCACAGAAGGCGACTCACAAATAATAGTCAATGCATTGAACGGGGGACAAATCCAGGCTTGGCAAATCAGTGGCATAGTTGAAGAAATCAAATGGCTAATGTTCCACTAGGTCTCGGAATGGGGGGATAAATCTCGGAGACAGGGGGACCAAGTGCCTTGGTTTGGGGACGGCGGGGAAACAACGGCGCAAATATATATAGTACTTAAAAAATTAGTTATGAAAACTACAAGGAACAACAAATGAAACTTTGAAATGCTAAACACATTCCATTGAATAGTGAAAATGCCAAATATAAATATACTAATATTTATATCCAAAGTGATGATTACATTCAAAATTCAAATATAATTGGCTAGTGGCTCAATGCATCTAATAATTCTAATCATCCCCAAAGTCTGCAACTGCACCAAACTCCTCATCACTCGAACTGCTAGACTCCTCAAGGTGCTCCTCCAAACCAATTCCAACCAACTCTGTTTGTGCCACATCATCATCACTCTAAGATGGCTCCACTAGCTCTACATCTCATCAAGTTGTTGGACCCTCCTTGTATGTAAGTGTGTTGCAGTCAATGAGACACAAGGCGCTATGTACAACTACAAGCTTCTCCGCGCTCCTAGAGGTAAGCATGTTCCTCTTCACGGAGTGGATGAAGCCATAAGTAGACCAATTCCTCTTCGTAGCAGAAGAACTAGAAACTTACGACAGCAAGCAAATGGCTTACCTTGAAGGCTTGATGAACGTGTTGAAAACATGAAACTTGAACAGTTGAGAAATGAAGACTTGGCACTTGCTCCAAGTCTTGTTGTTACTTGTTGCTAATGTTGTCCCTCTTCCTTGCTAATGCTCTCTCTCTTCCTTGCTCCCACTCCTGCTTGTTAATGCTCTCTCCCTCTCACTCTTGCTTGTTAATGCTTTCACTCTTGCTTTGAATTTTTTATTGTGTTTGAAGTGAAGGTGTAACTCTAATTTATAGTTTTTTTGGAGTGCTTAGGGGGTGGGTGGGGCCCACAGAGTATTGGTGTTAAGGTTGGGGGGTCAAAAATTATTGAACAAAATGATTTGCGAAAACCTGAAACTTCTTAATGTCCTTATGCCACTAGGGATGGCCGTGAGTCTAGCAAAGTAATACGGCATTGTGGATGTCTCAGGGATGGTTGGGAGTCTCAGGGACAGTGATGCTTGAGTCTCAGGGATGGGTTGAGCAGACTTCTATAAGTCTTTGAACCTCTTGTCTGACGTCCCCGAGTCCCCAAAATGGGACGTCTCATAGACATCCCCTCTTTGAGAGAAACATTTCTGTAAACATGTCCCGATCTAGCTGGAATTGGTGGGGGGGCAAAGGGGGGAACTTTTCCAGCCATCCCCAGGTCTCGGAGACATTCCGAGTCTCCGAGACGTCACTTTGGGGTGGACGCATCCCCATGGAACACTAGTATGCTCTAAATTCAATAAGGTTGAGTTCAAGCACATAAAAAGAGCAGGAAGTCAAGCAGCAGATTGGGTCGCAAATGGCAAAGTGGGAATAAGAAACTTGAGTTTTGCTTCGGATAAGGTATGGATTTCCCCTTTCCTAGATGCCTTACAGCAGATCCTAATTAAAGGTATTTCCCATTGGGAGACTTTACAAAAACAAATAAGAGAAAAATACAAAACAAAATCATTAAAATCTAGGAACGACTATACCTCGTTGACTTGTCAATCTCCCCTACAACATAGTGAAATCATTCCCCTTAAGTGCTAGCTTGCCACCCACTCTCACATATCAGCCCTTTTCTTGCCATAACGACCCTCCCTTGTTAAATATATTTCATTTGCATGTGATAAATTAAACGTAAGGTGGTGTGCGGCAGCATTGGGAGTTCATGTTTAGGGATTCTTAGTTGTCGTCTGAGGTAAGTTCATTCCCTTGGCTTTCCAAGGTGCCCTTTTTTTGTAAGATCTAATGATTTCTATGTTGGGTCATGTCCGAGTTGGGATTTTTCTTGCCCTTGGCTTCTAATATATGCATGGATTTATACCTCAATGGCCACTTCATTATTTTGTCTTGGTTTGTCCTCTTTTGGATGTTATCCTCTATAATCACAGTTGTTCAGTGTTTAGGTAGCTTTTTAGTTGTTTAACCCTTAAGTTAATTGGTGTATTGATGTTGTTTGCTAGAGCTATGAGGGGAATGGCGAAAAACAAGAAATCTGAGGGCTTCCTAGAGCCTCTGGGTTCATCGGAAGAAGGCACAGGAGGAGGGCCAAGCATTTGATGGGGAGGCTTTAGGGGACAAATTTCTTGAGAAAGTTGAAAGAGAAATCCAAAACCCATTTATGCATATTTGGGTTCATTGTATGAGTAAGAGAGGAAAAGATATGGATGACATGGAGGCAAAGGAAATTGGGAAATTGATGAAGGCCATGATGTTTGATCTAGGGCAGTCCATTGGCAAAAGGAACATTTTTGACGTGGCACAGTCCTTGAGTTGTGCCAATCTCCTATCCACTCGAGCATGAACCTTCTCCTTGCATGGAGATCACAAGGACATTGAGTACACGGTTTATTCATCAAGAGTAGAGATTATTCACCACGAGCCTCTTGTGTTGAATGAATTGAGGGCTTTGAGCAAAAGGCAGGCCCAATAAGCCAAACAGCTAAATATGGAATTCTCCCCTGACCCCTTATTTGATTGTAATGTCCCCTTTTCTAAAATAAAATAATTAATAATATTTTAAGTTGGGCCCGGTCAATTCTCCATTTTAGGGGCAACTTAATATTATTATTAATATAAAGGTATTTTTAATACTTATTTATTTTTTTCGTCAAAAAGGATTAAAATATACAAAGATGAAATGGGAAAAAAGAAAAGAAAAATAAACTTGTATTTTCATAAAGAGGTCAGCCTTTGGAGTGTATGCTTGAAGATAAAGAAGAAACATATCTCCCAAGGGGCTTGGTCCTCATGGGGATCGCGTTTTAGAGATTTGGCACCACATATGAGCTATATAAGGGGTTCACTTGGCTTGGAGAAGATTATGCATTTTTGGGATCTAGATGTTTTCTTGGAGTTGGAGCACATTTTGCCTCTCTCATCCATTGAGGACGGAAACCCTCATTGGATCCTATTGGGGACGAAAAACCTTAATAGTTACAGCATATGGGGACGAAAACCCTCAATGGTTAAAACATTTGGGGATGAAAACCCTCATTTGTTGCATTGGTGGCTTCATCCGGGAGTCACATTTGAGCTTCAAAACTCAGAATTTCATAGCGACGAGGGTTTCTATCAGTGCTAGGGCACGCCTTTTTGGGGCTGCCACATTCATTTCCAGCTTGATCTACCCATTTGCAGATTTTGGGATCACTTTTTAGTGGGTTTTGATGGTTAGAAAAATCTTATTCTGATTTTGTTTGCTAACTGCCATTTTTATGGTCATTTTGAGCTATCATTTGCATTTTTCTGACAAGTATTTATGAATTTACAGAAATTTGAAGTTTCATCTATTTTTTGAGCATTAATTAATTCCAGCAGTCTGCAGTTTATGGTTGAAGCAATTATTTTGCATGATTTCATCAAGGGTTTCATGTTAATATATTTCTAAAAATTTGTGTGTGGAAAAGACAGAAATCTAAATTTACCCTAGGTCGCTTAGGGTATGGTGGACCTAAAACAGGTCGCTGCCCTAGTTCTTGCATAAAATTCAGTTTACTATCAATTGGGGTTTGTGTTATTTCCCTGTTTTTCAGTTTCAGCCCAGAAAGGGACATTACATTGATCCTCCTAGATGCTGCCCTCCTGAGGACGAAGAAGATGATAATATGAAAAATAACCTTCTCGATGCCAATGTAGTTGATTATGTAGATATTTTGTAAAGACATATATAACTTTACTAGCTTGAAAGGGTGGCCTGTGTAATTTTCCCTCTGCCAGTTTCAACTGAAAAAGACTGCTCTCGTGTTTTTGACAAGAAAGTGGAATCTGGAACTTGGTACGGCCATTGGTATTGAGTATATATATTTATTTTTGGCACTTTAGGGCGGCCTGCCTAATTTTTCCCCTGCCTGTTACTCTCTTACAGTTTTTTGTTTTTTTTTTGTGTTAAGTTTGTATGAAAGATGAAGACTGATAGCAGTTTGATGGTTAATAGAAATGGAGACACAATTATATGTCTTATTCAACTTCTGTTTGTTGTTACCATGTGTGAATGATTTGATTGAAGATGATTGTATCTGCTGAAAAAGCATGCACTACAACTCTTTCCATTTTGCACTGATAAGGCATAAAGCACCCACAGACAGTCGTGATGGGCAAGATGAAGGATTGTGTATGGCCTGGTATATGGATATGATTTAGAAACCACAGACCTGGATAGAATGGCTTGGCAAACTGATCCCAGGTAGACAAAGAGGGATAAAAGCTCATTATCAGTCTTCCCTTACCACCCATGGGCCGAGTTTTGATATTCTAACTTATGAACCCGATGTGTTGAGTTTTCTGGGTTGGAAGTGTTGCTTTCTTTTGTGTGGGCTTGGAGCCCTTCCCTAGCTATCATTGAGCCAAAAGAAAAAAGGAAGTCCCAACAAAAGGGAGAACCTTAAACAATCATGCCACCTTATAATCTGCAAAATAAAACTTAAACGCATAAAGAGCATTACCAAAAAGGTGACTAACCACCAATGTAGGGCCATAAGACAGGGTTGGATGAATGCACATCGTAATCACTTATGAAAAAATATAATACAAAGAGAAGAAAAATTGCCTCGCATGAAAATAAATATCAATGATTCATCAAAAAATTACCTGAAACAAAATGCTAATACAAAGTGAAGTCTTGTTCTTTCAAGCAATGATAAAATGCTCCTTTCTAGAATGAATCCTCGATATCATCCCCAAACAATACAAAATAACATAAGAAATGAATCTTTTTCACTATTAAAGAATCTATGATAAAATGATGCAGATAGTTCAAAAGAAAATATGATGACTGGGAAAATGCACGCCATCTTTATAGCATTAACAGGTGAAGAAGCCAGGTTACTTTCTCTTCTTTAATATGGCCTAGAGACCCCTTCTTGTGCAAGGTATCCACCTAACTAGAGTCCTCTTATACAGCTAACTCATGCATAGGCTTACAGCATATTTTTGGAAAATTCTGAGAATGTACTTTGAAAAGTGCAACTTTCATGCAACGGTTGTGCATGTAGTTTCTTCAAACAAGGTCATGACTAAATAACACCACAATATACTACCTGTAACATCACAGTATGAGGTTCACAATAAAATGATTGCATATTTATGGTTGAGTATATAGGATTATACAATATTAAAAACTTCTTTGAACTGTATAATTTAATTTCATTAATACACTATCATATACATTCTATTTGAAGATTCTTAATAAAAAAGATTTTCTCAGTTGCACATCATTCAAAGCAATCATATGTTATTCCCATTTAGTGACATATTAAGGTGGTCAAACGAGGAGCTATTTAAAAAGGCCTTTCTCTGTTTACCATACTCCCCACTTCAATAAAGGATCTCACAATAGAACATCAGGGAAAGAAACAAGGGCAATAAATGAATATAAAAAATGATAAGGCCTTTTTGGGTATATATGCATGCTTGAGTTTCTTTCTAATATAATTGCTTTGTAATACAAGTGAATAATTGTGCATGCATCATAGAAATTTCTGACAACTACCACCTCAGAAATGTCTTTATGCATGAAAACACATTGTCAAGTGGAAAAGACAATCTTGAGCAAATTAATTTCATGTAATCAGCCAAACCAGAGTACCTGAAAAAGTTGTTACTCCATCGTTCGAGCATGTCACCAATATTGACAATAAATGCACTGTGCACGAGCAAAAACTCAAAAGTCATGATTAATGAAAAAAGACAAGGATCATTAAGTTTCAAGAATAAAGTGTGCTCCTTAGAAATATCTAGAATCACAATAAATAAATGAACAGCATGTTTACAATTAAAGAATTTATGTTCCAATTTTTGGAAATTGGTCACAATCTACTCACATCATGAAACCATCATGCTATATTGTTACGGTCTAAAATAAGAAAAGAGGGCCCCATGTCCCCTTTGGTACATCATTCAATATGCTAGCCATTTCTCATGAATTAATGCTTGAACTTAGAAATAACGTTTGCATTTCGTTGAGTATAAGCACAAAAAAAGACTCCAACAAAATTAAATTCACAAATTAAAATGATAGTAACAATACAGTCAAAGATTCTTGATTTTTTGTTTCATTAAGTAATATAAGTTGCATTTCTAAATTTTAAAAAAAATAAACAGCAGGTGGCTTTCTTAAGCCTAAAAGGAACGAGAGATTAAACCTCATAAGCAAAAATGTAATGTCCCCTTTTTTGAATTAATATAAATTGAAGGCTTCTTGCTTATCTTCCTTTCCATGGGCAAGGAGAAGTTGAACAAGGGGAGAACTTGGGCTATATTTCAGTTTTCTTTGATCATATTTAAGTTTTTATTTTGTGTTTTTCCTTCCCAAGCGGGTCGGCTGGGTTAGAGAGCTCCCAAGATGAAATCAGATAAAAAAACAAGCTTCCAAAGAGGTCGGTCTTGGGGTAATTCACCCCTTAGACCTTTGGCACCACCATAAGGGTATAAAGGGATTCGCACAGGATCATTTTGGGATCATCTTTTGGCATATATACTTTTCTACTTGGTTCTAGGGCTGATTACTCTAACTCAAATCCACTAAGGGGCGAAAACCCATTAGTGTGGCATCCAAGGAGGACGAAACCTTTCCTTGTGGGATATTGGAGAACGAAAACTCTCCAATTTGGTGGTGTGAAGGCATTCATTGAAGACCATCTTGCTGGTTTGCAACTAGGGCATCAAGAAGAAGACATATCAAGGGTTTTTGGCATTGTTTGGAGCCCCTCCCCAAGGGAGCGACTAGGGTACAAGTGCAATTGGGTGCCTTCTAAGGCACGAATCTACATTATAAATTGATATTTGGACCTCGCATATTTTACAAGGCTAATATATTGCATAATTATCATTTGCAGGGGTTTGGAAACCTCAATTTTAGCTCATTTTGTGGATTGCAATTCTACAGTCAAAAAATTAATTGCAGCTGGGTCTTATTTCATATTTTGGCACATTTTTGGGTTGTTTTGGCTTGGTGTTTGTTTCATTAATTAAATATTTATTTAAAGAAATATTTGTACATTTGTTTTCAACTTATTTGGAGGGTGTTTGATGCCATAAAGTGCAATATTCAGTTCGTTGCTAGGGTTTCAATTAATGTTGGAGCTACAGTTATAAGAATCAGATTTCTGTAATGTCCCCATTCCTACCTCCACAGTCTAGCGACTGGTTTTCCATCTTAACCTTGGTCATACCCAAGGGGCTAGCGGTGTAGATGGTTGTTGGGTATGGTTTTCACCTACATTTCACTTATATGTTATGTTTTGGCGTTATGCATGTACTTTATGATGACGTAAGTGAAAAAGGTGGGGTAATGTTCTATTTCTTCGTTGGTGTCACTTAAGTAGACCTTTTTTTTTGCCTAGGAGAAATAAAGTCACTTTAAGTGACGATTAAAACATGATATATCTCCAATGGGGGTCGAATTAGGGTTTTATGGGCACTTTTATGATGGAAAAAGTTATAAAATGTGGTGTTTGGGGAGGAAAAAAGATCGGGGATCATTTTGCCATCTTATGTTGGAGTTTTCAACTTGCTTTCCTTGCTTATGGAAGTGAAATTCCGCGGGAACCCTAGCTTCGGTAGTGAAAGATCTACCCCTAGCTAGTAGAGCACTCTTCGGTGGTGAAAGATCCAACCCTAGTTTGTTATTGTGGAGTTTATTCAGATCGAGTTGTTAGATTCAGAGTTTCAGAGGCTTTCTGACCCAGTTTCAAGTCCAGAAAGAGAAGACAGTCATATTCAGTATAGAGATCATCTATTTTATCAGTGGAAACTTCTTGTTATTGCATGTCATTGCATGTTGATGCATGTCATTGCCTGTTGATGCATGTTACTTGCATGTTACTTGCATGTTGTTGCATGTTAGTTTAATTGCAATAAAAGTGAAGATATTGGTTATTTTCTGATTTTATACCTTGCTGACATAACTATACTTTGCTGTCATATTCTTCTATATACTGCTGTCATAAAAATTAGATTGTTATTTGTGAAAATTTGGTTGGAAATCTTGAATATAAAATAAATCCGGAAAAGGGATATTTCAATTTCATTCATATTTGGAATTGTGTGAATTCCTTGTTTGTATGTTTTAGCCATAGAAAGGGACATTACAGTGGTATCAGAACTTCAATCTTCCCATCCTAAGGGTTTCATGCAAGAAGAAAATGGCAGATAGAATTTTTGGTGATGATAGATTCGAAAGGATTTTTCTAGCGCAAGAAAGGTTGACCAACAAAAATGGCTCAGCTAATCCATACCATTCAGGGTCCAAATGATGGAAGGAACTCTTCAAAGGAAGTCACTAATACTCAACCATCCAAAGGAGACAACATTGCTACATGGTATGAGGAGTATAGGGCGCTTCTGGAAGTTATTTGTGATGCCCTACCATTTTCCGATTTTGTAGGATGGAGGAAAGATAGGGTGGGCATTGGAACTTATTCTAAGCTCCAAGACAAGCCACAAGGGTCACGTGAAAGATATCCCAACCCTAGAGGAGAAGAGCCCTATCATTGTTGGAAAAGAAAAAAGAGGTCATGGAACTTCGAGGAAGAGGGAGCCAATCTATCAATTTCACATATGCAAGGATGGATATGTCTATGGCCTCTAAGGTTAAGAAGAAGAAATATCTATCAAAATAGATAGTTACCATGAAGGAGAAGCTCTTGGGAGTCTTAGAAACCCCCAACACTCTTTCCAAAGTGGAGCTCTTGGCTGATTTTCCAAAAAAAACCATATACACGCAAGGGTTTGATGAAAGTTTTGAAGCATGAGCCCAGAAAGGTAAGTGGAAATCAAGGAGCATAAGTCTCAAGGTAAAAATTCTTTAATATTTAATGATGTTTCATTGGGTTTGTAATGGGTGTGTGTGGTTAAATGTTAAAAAATAAATCATATTTGCATAAGGGTAAAGAAGATGCATTGGAAGAGGGGTAGTCCAATTACCATTTTGGAGCATGAAGACAAAATTTATCAGCCCCTAATTGAGGAGGGAAAAATAGATCTGTAAGAGGTTTATGAGGAAGGGTAAACTCACTTGATTTACTTTTATGATCATAACATGAGTATATAACATCACATTGCTAAAAAATTTATCTTGGCCATAATGAGGGCTATTATAACAATGGTGACAAGATGAAGGAAACTAAATGGGGAGAGAATCTTCCAAGCATCACCCTATAAGTTGGATTTTTAGGGAAGCCAAAGGCATGATGATCATTCCCCATGTTCAATGCTCCATACTTAGGCATTTTCATATTTGTGTCAAGAGGGGAAGCATCCCTTGTCAGTGAAAATTATGGGTGTACTTTAGATTTTTGTATTTCATTTATGTCATATCAAGATATGAGTCATTATGGAAAGGATGCTAGGATTATTATGGGTGTCCTTGTTGGGAGGAATGCCCCTTGAAATAAATGCCTTTATTTAATGCTCATGTAAATCTTCAGCTCACTGAAATATTAGCAATGAAAGTCAACTATGGTAAGAAATTTCATCATCTATCTATAGCAAGTCGATTTTCTATCATCATCTACTTCACTACCATGTCTGTTGCAAAGTTGTATGAGTTGGTCATCCTAAGGATATATTCTAACCATTTGTGAAGATGAAGTGTAAGAGCAGAAACTAGTTTACACAGGAAACTTCACACAGTAGATACATATATTTCGAAATGTGTAAATCAAAATTATAGATTGGCTTATTAAATAGCCATAGAAAACAAACTAATCTTCCAAATAAACATGAACGTAGTTATACAACTTGTAAAGGGGTAACCTGTTTTTTAGTCATGGGTACATAACAACCTTTTGGTACTCAATAAACTATATTGTTAAAATGTAGCGTATAAAAATATAATATTCAATAACTTTAGATAACTACTCATGTAATAAAATATTAACAAGTATCCATATTAACTAAACGTTTTCCTAACATGAAGTGTACCAAGTGGGAAGAGAGGCGAGAGAGTTGGGTTAACAATTATAATTGGGAGTTGAATGTCATCATGTTCTTCAAGGGTAATTAATGATATTTGGATGGCTGGAATATTTCAAACTAACAATAAAAAAGAGGTAAATGACATTTGGAGTTTCCAACCTTGATATATAGATACCCAAGACAAGCATTTATAAAATTTTGGGGAGAATGTATACGATGGAAAAGATCCCATTCGGTGAAGAAATCATGCGATATGAAGATATGTTGATAATCAAACTATAGAAATTTTGAATCGTTATTAGGGACATCACGAGTAGTTTCCATGGTATGTTTTAGGCAAAAAAAATCATGCACTTTAGACATTATATTAGTCCCAGTCTTAATGCCTACTATATCATATATATATTTGAGTTTGACAAAATAGGTAGATGTTAACCCTTGTAAAATATGACAACATTTTTTATTGTACTTTATGTCGCAAATTCAAAGACCTTTACCGCACATATACTGAGTCTATTTTTTACACTTATAATTTCATTGAATTAGCCTTGAAATGGGGTTCATTGGGGCTAGTACTAGGGGTGCTCTTTCGATGCCCTGGTCCCATTTGGGGCACCCCTGATCCTTTTTTAAACTTTCTCGCCACTTTTTTGGGCATGCTTTAATAGCATGTTTAAGCTCCCTTATCATTTTAAATCGGCCTTTTCGGGGTTAATTACTAGAATTAGAACAAAAGAATCCTCAATAGCTAAGAGTTAATTTTCATCCATCTATATCCATCACAAAGGCATAAGGGCTAGGGACATATGCATCACACACTGCATAGGGAGGGAAGTTTATTCTATTCCATCCACCATTCTATTACATTTTTTTCTACACATGGGGTTATTTCGGGGCTACTTTCACAAGAGTGACCTAATGTAAGAGAAAACTAGGGCATGCCTTATATACACACACATAGAACTACATCGGTATGATATGTAGTGCATTGCTCATTTCTTAAGTCCACCATTGTGGCTGCTGAGGATAATCCGACCCCTTCAATTGATTTTTTTTCTTTTTTAGGATTTTTATGCTTATTTTGGGGTCTTGCAAGTTCACCATCCTATATTACATCATGATTGGTTAGGTCGCATGCAATAGGGATTTATATGCATGGAACACTCTCTTTTGGTATCAGTTTTCATATCTACCATCTTCATGAAGGCCCTCAAGGCCACTCTCAGAATATAGACTAGAGAACTTGTATGCGATCTGATCCTCTCCTAGGCGCCCCAGTTTCAGGAAAAGCACTATGATCCATCCTTTTCAGGACCTCTACTGCTTTTTTCTCTTGCGATTTGGACATGATCTCCAGTGGTATCTTTATGGTGCACAAATTCAGAATCAACCTCTGAATCAACTAAGCTCCTTGTCAATGTCTACTTAGTCAATTAGAGTATTCACATTCTTCATTAGTTTAGTTGCTATTGTAAAGCTTTCTATATGTTATCATATTGCATTTATTCAATGTTATTTACTATTGTTCCTAATTAGATTAACTACCCTTATGTCCACATTTTAGTTGAAAATCATATGTGAATATTTCATCTACTCATTACTGGTGAATCTTGTCATGCTCAAGGAAATGTTGTCATCATGCACTGTATGACCCCCTATCTCGAAAGTAGCAGGTCAAAAACCCTTATGCCTAAATTTTGATTCTCAATGCTTAGTGAATTGAACAAGGTGAAATGGATTCATTTTCTTATGTAATTATCTTATCTGATTACATTAATATTAGTCAACTGATTAAATTGCAAATAAGATGATGCCCTTTGATTATTGTACTTCTCCCTAGTGGAATAAAGGAGACCCATTAGTTGTTCCCTTTAGTTTCTACCTCGTGGAAAATATTAAATAAAGTGACTAGAGAGTTGATTAGTCGTCTTTGGTGGCTAAAGTGCTATAGGGAAATTCATATAAAAGAAAGTATATAAATGCATGGAGAAGACATCGACTGTGTTTTAATCATATTTTCATATATAAAATTTGGTTAAGCTAATAGCTTTCAAGAGGGGAACCTCCCTCAAGTCGATCAAAAACCTATTTATGTACTTCAGGGATTCGAAGCTTCAAAAAACTGTCACCCTATTATGAGAGGTAGCTCTATTCAGGGGTTTCCATGCTAGAGTTTTTAAAGACCTATGTTTTGAGGCATTTCCAGTAGTGTGTAAAGGCTTCCTACGATGCAAATTTATATTTTCAGCTAGCTAGGAAATTTGAAGAAGACAGCCACCTGTGGTAAGTAATTTCATCATCTTCTTTGCAAGGATTTACTACATCACCTTCATACTATGTCTTTGCAATGTTTTGGTCATCCTAAGGAATATTATAACCACTTGGTGAAGATGAAGGGTATCAAGTTTACAAAAATCCAAATCTGAATCTCCATATTCATTTCGGGATATATTTAGAGGTCATTCCCAACTTGTATGCATATGATTTGGGCTTCGAAAACATTTTTTCAGCATTGTCTGTAACTGATTTTGTGCAGAATTTAATGGGGCTTACAACTCTTCTTCTTGATCTAAGAGGCCAAATTATATTTTTGATGTTCTTGCATCTAAAATAAATTTTGAATTGTTTGGTTAGAATGCATGATGGAAATGATTTTCAATCAGTGTTGAGTATTAATCATCTCTAAGGAAGAGTTGTATGATTCAAACTTGTAGAAATTTAGAATCATAGGGACATTATTTTTGTCAAGTGTACCATGGTCTATGAATATTGTCATATCTATAGATGGCCAGATTTGTCAGTGGTTCCATTTATGTTGACATTACATGCATGGTTGGATAGGAAGGGGGATTGTGTCTCATGCTTGTTGTGTCTTCCTATGGGCACTACTAGTTAGATATCATCATGATAAAGGTATGGGTGTTTGTCATGAGACTTGAGAAAGGGAGAATCACTCATTCCAAAATAAGTAGTATTTGGGGTAAATTCATCTTTGTATGTGCCGGTGTAAGAAAGAATTTCAAAAATCAGTGTTGGGAAAGGTAAGCCAAATGGTTCTATTCCTATTAGATACTTCTTGCAGCACTCTTTTGTTACATTGGGATCATCTAAAGAAGGATCACAATTCTGATTTTCTTATTGACAAGGGGCTGACCCATGGTTCCATGTTTGAGAAAAAGGTAACGAGAATAAGAGGAAAGGGCAGCAGTCTTATTTTGATACATGACATACATACTCATCAACCAATCCAGGTGAAGGGTCTTCGTCGTGGCCAAGAAGCCACCATGCTTGTAACTCATGGTACCATACATAATTTCATTTAAGGGAAATTTGCAAGAAGGATGGGACTGAGTACAGTTGGTTACAAAGGCTCCATGAACACCATAACCAAGGGCATAGCTCTCACTTCTCTCATGGATTGGTACGAACTTTGCATTGAATTTCTTGTTTCAGCTGAGATAGAATTTGTTCTTGGGATGCAATGGATTCAATTTTGGGGGGGAACTCGCCCTCCATTGCTTGGGGAAAAGATTGGAATTCTGGATTGAAGAAAAAGAAACAAGAGTCCAAGGCATGTAGAAGGAGGGACTAATGGTAGCCAAGCAAGGGGAAATTCATTATTGTTTTTTTTTTCATATATAAACTCATTGGGAAAATAGTGATGGAAGGATAGTCACCATTACCGGGGCAGCGAGACATTTGATGTGGAAAGTGGGTAAGACATGATCTTTTTATATTTGTTGCCATACAAGTAGTTTCAATCATTGAAGTTAGTTAATGGCTGTTCTTGGGCATTGTTGGGGCATATTCCATCAATGTTGGGGTGTTTCCAACCCCCATGTCATTAATAATGTGGAATTTTTTGGAGAAAGGTCATGATTACAGCTGTTTACCTTCTTTTTCTTTGTCGTTCAAAAATTTTCCAACTACTTTCCTACTCATAAGACACCTGAAAAAAAGCTCCCAATCATATGGTTGGAAAAATTCCAAGTTACTACTAACATTGGCATATTTGTGGCTGATTTAAGGTGGTTTCCAGCCATTAACATTCTGATTTTTGAGAGAAAATGTAAGGTTACAGCTATGTTTGGGACAGCATTACTAAAGCTTTGGAAATCCACCATTTAGATAGCAATTGTAACGCCTTGGAAAGCAAAGAAGAAAAGTTGGCCATCATATCCGCAAAGCACGACTAGATGAAGAAGGGAACATTTTTTTCTTTAATGTGTTTGCTTCATGTGCAAGTACATAAAAGAAGGGGCCACATAGAATTATTTGGGATCCAAGAGCTTGCATTTTGCTTAAGGGCAAGCAAATTTGGGGAGGGAGGACTGAAATCTCCCCTTTTTCGAAATAATATAAATTGAAGGCTTCCTGCTCATCTTCCTTTCCGTGGGAAAGGAGAAGTTGTACAAGGGGAGAACTTGAGCTATATTCCAGTTTTCATTATTCGTATTTAAGTTTTTTATTGTGTTTTTCCTTCCCAAGCAATTCAGCTAGGTTAGAGAGCTCCTAAGATGAAATCAGAAAATAAAGCAAGCTTCCAAAGAGGTCCGTCTTGGGGTAATTCACCCCTTAGACCTTTGGCGCCACCATAAGGGTATAAGAGGAGTCACACAAGCTCATTTTGGGATCATCTTTTGGCATATATACTTTTCTACTTGGTTCTAGGGTTGATTGCTCTAATTCAAATCCACTAAGGACCAAAAACCCATTAGTGTGGCATCCAAGGAGGACGAAACCTTTCCTTGTGGGATATTGGAGAATGAAAACTCTCCAAGTTGGTCGTGTGAAGGCATTCATTGAAGACCATCTTGCTGGTTTGCAACTAGGGCATCAAGAAGAAGACATCATGGGTTTTTGGCATTGTTTGGAGCTCCTCTCCTAGGGAGCGACTAGGGTAGGAATGCATTTGGGTGCCTTCTAGGGCAGAAATCTACATTCTAAATTGATATTTGGACTTCTCATATTTTGTAAGGCTGATATGGTGCATATTTGTCATTTGTTGGGGTTTGGAGACCTCATTTTTAGCTCATTTTGTGAACTGCACTTCTGCTGTCATAAAATTAATAGCAGTTGGGTATAATTTCATATTTTGGCACATGTTTGGATTGTTTTGGCTTGGTGTTTGTTCCATTAATTAAAATATAATTTGATGAGCCAACGCACGATTGTGTAGGGCAATGCCTTCCCGTCAGGCACACAGTTGGAAGAGTTCCTCTTTCACTTGGCCCCTGTCCTTTGGGACCGGGGAGATTAGCCGCAAGGCCTCCTTAAGGCTAGGTGGAAGCATAACGGTGTTCACCAGGAGCATTCCCTGGAGACCCCCACCTGCATGGTGGGGTCGGTATCGCTAATTGCATACAACAGACGATGTATGTTACTCGGCAGGGAGGTAACAGAGATCAGGTTTCACTGTTGTGTGCAAGATCAGAGTTGTAATCTGAAGTTGAGGGGTGATTCCCGAAGACTGCGCTTGCCCCTGACCGTCCTGAGCAAGGAGCTCTTCCAATTCAGGAAAATCAGGAAATTTTCAGCTTATTTGGAGGGTGTTTAATGCCCTTAAGTGCAATTTTCAGTTCACTGCTAGGGTTTCAGTTAATGTTGGAACTGTTGTTATAAGAATCAGATTGCATTCATAATTGGAATTGTATGAATTCCTTGTATGTTTCAACCCTAGAAAGGGACATTACAAAAAACTAGGAGGCATGTCACTTGGGATTCTTTGAGTTCCTGAGAACTTTGAAGAAGATGGAAATTATGTGCTTCACAAGTTCAATGTGTTTGAATGGCGACAAAGATCTCTCAAGATTCAAAATTTTGAGTCCGCCAATGTTGTGTAAAAAGTGTTTATACAAGGTTACATTGGAAGCAAGAACATTCCAAGACATTTTCCAGCAACTCCCCAACTAATTTAGGATTATAATAAGTGGAATATGAATCGCATTAGTCTACTGAAGGAGTGAACTTCAGCTTCCAATTAGAGTTATATGTTGCTCGTTTACTTTAAATTCTCAACCACCCTCTAATATCTTTTCCCCTGCAGCTTTTATCATGTTTGTATATTGGTACAGAAATATTAATTCATAAATAAAGGTTGATCTTTCCAAAGGAACATTGGCGAAAAAAGTCAATCTTTCCAAACAAGTGAAAAGGAACATGTTGTCGACATCCAGATCAAAGATGCTGAAATCCTGGCGTGAGAGAATAACTGGAAAGTCAGAAGAATAATGGAAGCCATAACAATAGAAAATATACCTAATAATCTCAACAGAGATGATGGATGGAATTGGAAACTCAGTCAATCATGAAAACTCTTTATTCATAGACTCGACTAAAACGAGACTTTTTGGGTAAGCTTTTAGATTAATTAATTTTGCCAATTGAAATTATCAAGAGGCTACTTAATTGATTGATTAATTGGTAGACTAATTAATTAATTTTATTTATAAATAATTAATCTATGAATTAACCCATACTCCTAACATTTTCTAACACTGCCCTTTTTTTCTGAGCCAATCTCCCAACCCCCTCCTTTTCATAGGCAAATTAATACTAATAACTACTACTTTTACTCAAGCATTGGCTTCAAACCTTTTATCCCTTAAGGATGGATCCTATAGAGATAAACAAAATGTCGGCCAATATACAATCTTAGAATTGATCCAGAAGACTCACACTACAAGTTACACTATGAACAATCACTCAAAAACAAGATTATTTCATCTTTGATACCGTTATTAGAGACAACCTTTCTTGTTCTTGCATAAACAAATGATGGAGAAGAATAAGAACACGTGATGGAGAAGAATAAAAAGAAATACACTCACAAGCATATGGTTAGAGCGCAATGCAATCCAGCTTAAGCTATAGATACATAATTTGTCTTATGTTGTCCCCTCAAAATTTTCCTTCTTTTTCCAAGTCTGGACTTAAAAAATTGAGTTGTTACCCTTTGAAAATGGTCCAGTATGAATTTTTTGAAATTTGGCACTTCCCAAGGGATCAAGGATTCTTATAAACACCTTCATCAGATAGAGAATTCTTTCCCCTTTCCAGAAAGGTATGCTAGTCCTCCTAACTCCTTGTAGTTTTTGAGTTATGGCTCGGTGGAGTTTGGAGGGGAATTTTTCCTTAGGCAGGCCTGCAGCCAGTTAGAGAGTGCCATGTGTCAAGGCGGAGCGGAGGCGTGGGGACGAATTCGGCACTTAGCCCTTTTGGCTAAAAGGCGTAAAAGTTACAAAGTGGCCCGCAGGCCCGCGGAGGGGAAGGGAGAACATTGGCGGAGGCAGGGAGGAAAGTTTGCCACTTAGCCTTTTCGGGTTAAAAAACTCAAAGTCAAAAATCGGCCCAAAAGCCCGCAGGGGGGAATTTGGCAGAGCGGCGGGGCGTGAGGTAAGTTGGGAATTTTTCCCAATGTGAAATTTAAAAGGAAATAAAAGGTCTTCAGCTGCGGATCAACCAGCAGGTGCCACGTGTCATCGGAGTGGCGGACACGCGGAGTTTTTTGGGAAATATTTCCAAAAGGGAAAAATTTGAAGTTTGACCCCGCCAACCCTAATTTTGACTCTGTATGTTGTTAGTTTTGCCCTAAATCTTCAGAGGGCCATATCTTTCAAACCAGAGCTCGGTTTTTCACATTTTTGATATCAATGGAAAGCTGTTGAAATTCTCTACACGATGGACACTTCAATTTTACATTTGATGGAGTTTTGTGGGAGAAAATCGAGAAAACGTCTCTGGCATGCAAAAAACAAAAAAAGTTTCGACTTTGCTCCAATGTTCTCCTGCCACATGGATGGCCCGATTTCAAAGCAATTAGGGCAAAGGATCGAACGGTTCATATGCAAACTGGCAAATTGAAATATGAAACACATTTTTGCACACAGAAGCTCATTCTTGGCTTGTCAAAAGCGTTTTCTTGGCTGCAGAGGAATCTGGAAGAGGGGAAATGCTCAAATTTGTTTGCAACAGCCCAAGATTCAAACGCATGGAGCAAATCTAACGTCTTATATTCAAACTGGCAAATCGGGTGTAACGTTTGCTCGCAGGATCTGGTTTTTGACACAACATGGCCGTTTTTCTTCGCAGGGATGGAATTCGAAGAGGCATGGATAATTTGCAGGTTTGTAACCGTTTGAATTTGGGGGAATATAATGACCCTTCAATGTTCATTTGCGGGGCTGGCAATCAAATTTGAAAACTGGAAGCACGTTTTGCGAACAGAGGACAAAAAATGACAATCAGTCTTCTTCTATTCTCCTCCGCATTTTTCTTCTATTCCCACTTGTGTACGAGTTTCAACTCTGAGATCAATAAAAAAGGAAGGAATTTTATGTCCCCCCTGATGGAGAAATCGATTGGTGCTTTGTGACCAGCGTGTTTTATTCTGTCTGGTGCTCAGAAATTGCAAATTTGTCTTTCTTCTATTAGTTAATGCATGGTATGAACTTTCTGATCAATGCATATAGGCATCTGATGTTCTACCTGTATCATTGACCTTCTTGCCTTCTTTCCCACTCCCTTTCCCATACTTAGATTAATTTCTGCCCTAGCAAGAAATTGCAGGCTTTGTCATAGGGTCAATGGAGTGCCCCTATGGATCTCTGGTTGAAAAACCACCATTAAAATCCTTCGGTTTTACATGCTAAACAATGGGAGCTGCACCATTAAAATGTAGAGGGACTTAGATTCCCATAGCGTTGGCCTGAAATCCACAAATTTGTCCACAAGACAAATTTTCTAGCCAACATCTTACAAAACCCTTGATGTGAGGACTAGTCTAAAGTCGTCATAAATAGGTACCCTAATATTCACCACCGACATCCAGTAGGGAACTAAGCTCACCAATCTATGGATCTAACCAACTTTGGCACACAGTAGCTCATGGTGTTTGCAAGGCATTTGAAAATAAACATGTGTTTGTAGTAGATTGTTGAAAAAAATGTTGTGCTATGCAATAAAATATTATCGAATTTCAAGATGGGGGATTCTTGAAAGGAAATGGAGAAACTGGAAGCGAGGGTCAAATAGAGGAAGATCGAAGATGAAAGATGGAGATAGTAAGTGAACTGCACCTAGTAAAAATAGAATGGGGATAGAGATCCCTAGGAATTCTAGAAGAATGGTTGACATGCACAATTGAAAGGGATTACAGGAAAAAGGAGAAACGAATAACAAGGAACTAGGGCTCCAGAAAAAAAATGTGGAAAGGAAGAAAAGCAGCAGATCAAGGCAAGATTTTCAAAGGAAAAAATGGCCAAGGAAACCCCAAAACTGGTTATTGAGGACAAATTGATAGAATTATAGGGAATAGTTCTAACTAGCCAGACCCCAAATGGAAAATCAATAGGTCATTGGCCTATCAAGGAAGAAGTTTGGATATAGATAGAGAAATATTTGGAAACGAGGGTAGTAATAAGATTCTTGATGAAAGACACCTAGCCATTTTTCATAATTCAGAGGATAGAGATAGGGCTTCCTACGAAGGACCTTAGTTTATGAAGAATGCGAGATCTTATTTATGGCTATGGATGCCAAGATTTGATCTAAGGAAACGATGATAAAATCATGTGTGGATCACCTAATTTGGATTACCATCAAAAGCGTGGAATGACAAGTTTTTTAAAATGTTGGAAATCATATTAGTTTGTTAGCATAGTTGGTGTCATTAAAATAAATCCCTAGACACCTATGCAAAGATTTGAGTTAAAATAGATTTGTCCAAACCCCTTCCAACAATAATTAAAAATTTCGCATACTTGGGAAATTGCATCAGGAACTAGATTATGAATATTATTAATAGTTACCAGGAGACGGCTACTGGTACCGATACGAGGAGACGCAACAAGTGCATCATTTTAGGAAAAATTGGAGACGGTAAAACAATATATATGTAAATTTTAGAAAAAACAATAATATACAACCTAAGAAAAACAGTATTACCTTTTTAAAATTAAAATATTAGATGTGCACAAAGGATAAAAGTAAATATATTGATATTTATCTTTGATATCTCATCATATCTCAAGGTTGAGAGTATAAAATATATATTATTTTGAAAACACTGAAAAGCAAGTCTCCGAGACGAGTACCAACAAGTACCAATGTCCGAGACGAGTACCAATGTCCGAGACAAGTACCAACCTCCGAGATGCATTTTTTGGTAGGAGACGAGTCTCCATGCAACACTGATATTTTCCTTTAAGGTGCCCTCTCTATCATGGAATAGGGCATTTGGAGAAGGTTTGCCATAAATCTAAGCTAAAGCAACATCTATTAGGAAAAATCATGAAAGGTATTATGTCCAAGTGGTAATCTCTTAGCAATGGAAGCCACAAGGGATATTTAGAAGAAAATTGGAAATAAAATGATTTCCAAAGCAACATGAAAGGCACAGTGACCATGGGTGGTGAACATGACGAAATGGGTTCCTAAACATTTATGTAATATCCCCTTCCCATTCGAAGACCTTTGGCCTATTTTGTCAACCCGACGGCCAAAGGAAAAATATAAGGGTGGCTTAAGTTATATTTAATTATTATAAAGTGCCATTAATAAAAGAAAAAAAATATATAGAGCACTTATAATAATTTATATGACTTAATAATTATTAAATCAAGGATGGAAAAGGCCCAAATATAAATTGTTATCCATCCTAGGTGAAAAGGCGACTTGCCTTAAAAAGGGGAATGGGAATATAGAAAGGATAAATGCCCATTTTACTATGTATTTCCCCTAGAAAAATGTGACTTGCATTAGGAGGGAAAAAGTTGTTGGGAAAAGCATTTAATATGGGAAAATATTAAATGCTTGCATAGGGAAAATCCTTGGGAACTAATTGGATATTGTAGAGGTTGTTTTGGGTCTCTTCTTCCTTTATAAGGAAAAGTCGACTTGAAGGGAAACATATTCCATACCATTTAATATTTTCTAATTTGTGTCTTAAGCTTGTAGCTTATGCATATTCTTTCATGTGCAACTGATGTTTGCAAATATCCAGCTTGTGGAGTAAGATCCCACAGGAACCCTAACTTCGGTGGTGAGAGATCCATCCCTAGCTAGCAGGGCATTCTTCGGTAGTGAGAGATCTACCCTAGCTTGTCAATTTTGGAGCTGAATTGATGCCCTAAATGTGCTGGGCGACCTACTTTTTAGGGCAAAATTAGGGTTTCGTGTTTGTTGTGCGAAAACTATTTTTGGAATATTATTCTTCATATTTTTGTGGCCCAAGATCCAAAGTTTTAGCTCATTTGGACTTCTCTAGCAAAAGATATTAATTTTAGAAGTTTTCAGTTGTTTAGGGCACGCTGTAAATTTCTGGCAGCATTCTGTTATTCGAAAAATTCCAAAAACAATTCTATAATATCTGTTATTGTATTAACAAGCTCTATTTAAAATTTCAAGTGATTTGAGCGGATGTTTTGAGAGTTATTCATATTTTACTGTTCGCTGCCCTAACTGTAATTTTCTGCAAAAATCAGTTTTCTGTTTGGCTGCAATTTGTCTGTATTTTGCATATTTAAAGTTGGGATTGCCTAAAATCCGTTTAGGGGTAAAATAATGTCCATTGGGGACATTACAATTTATTGGAAGAAGAAAAAAACATTCATGAAAGGAATCATATGCTTTTTTGGCATTAATGGAGGATATTTTTGCGAACAACAAAAAGTGGTTGTACGAATGCCTCATCCAATATTTGGGAAGGGAGAAGAGTGACCCCATGCTAGAGGAATTGGTCAATGAAACAAATTATTATGAAAAAATCATACCATATAGAAAACCTATATCACAAGGTTCTCCGAATTCTATCGAACAAGATTGAATTTTACCGAACTTTATTCTTGTCGAACATGAAATCGAACTTTATCCATTATTCTTGCATGAGAAGTTTTTGACACTATTTTGCATTATGTTACACATCTGTGTATGTATATCTACTAACTGAAAGTAGCAAACAAAAAGTTCTCTCCAATCTGTCACTCTGACATTTTTAAGCATTTCTTCAAAAAATAAAAATGATAGTAAAAAATATTGTTCAAACTCAAAGACATTTTTTTCTCGAACTTTATCCTTTAGCGAATTTGAACCGAACTTTTTCCTTGTTGAACATAAATGCAAACTTGAACCTTGTGACTTAGTTGAAAACAAATGACCAAGAGGAAGAAGTTAATGAGATCTACGATACTGAGAATTTCGAAGAAAGGAAAGACCAGCTTCGGGAAGATTAAAACATAATGAAAATAGGCTTCAAAAAAAGGAAATGGAGATGAGATGGAGGAAGAAGAGGTAATTTGGCACCTCAGTCACAAAGGGTAAAAGAAAAAGAAAATAACTAGGAGAAATAAAAAATATAAATGGTTTTGAAGACTTAATTTCCTAAAACAAAGAAAAAAAATGATACCAAACATTCCCTAGGAAAAAGAAATGAAGGATTGAACAAACAAAACAGAAATCAAGCAAAGAGATAGCAAAGGAAAAGGAGAATCTGGAAGAGTCGAACCTATGGAATTTTAAAAGCACAAATCAGGCCCAAAGGACACCAGCAAAAAAAATGTTTCCAAATACAAAGGATTATAGGCAGGAAGACGAAGAAAAAACAATGGATAAAAAAGAAACATAGAGACACAATTAGAAATCATCAATGAAAGTCAAAAGAAAGTGAAGAGTACTTCAATGGGATTGAAATTCCCCTACACTACCTATAAAAATACTAAGTTGTGCTAAAAGATATAAACACTGGAAGAACGAAAGGAAACTTGAAAGTACACATTTGGATTCATGTGTCCATCATTTTATTGTGCTAGAAAGGAGTTACAATATAGTTGGGGTATTTTATAATTGATCATTAGTTAATGAGTAACTAATGTATAACTAATACCTATAATATTTTAATACCCCCCTTAATGACTAAACTAGAGACAACAAATTTGTCCCAAAATTTTACAAATACTATAGAACCAAGAAGTTTCATTATTAAATTTGCAGGCTGCTCCTTAGATATCACTATGAAATCTGCAGTCCTCTGACATTTTGATGGTGTTCAATGTTGGAGCTTCGATGTAGACAGAAACTGAAAAAGATAGCTAACAGCAAAACAAAGATTAGGTCATGTGAACATAAGATATAATAAGATGTCCACCAATTAATCATAGAGTAGTTCATTGACTGGTGATGAATCATTATTGGCTGATACCTTCAGCCCAACATCCAAAAATATGAAACCAAAATCTTGGAAATGTAGATCAAACAAAATATACCAAGCTTGTGGAGCCTGATTACGTCCATAGAAAGAACCAATCAATATGTTAATCAGATGATCGCGTTCAAGTACCCAAAAACCTTTAGGGAACACCATGTAAACCTCCTCATCCAAATATCCATTTTGGAAACCAAATTGAGCTTCTATGGAAAGAAGCAACTGAAATGTAACCATCTTTGCAATAGGAGTAAAAACCAACTCCACACTAGTAGGAGAAACAACCATCTTTGCAATCGGAGTAAAAACCAACTCTGCAATGGTAGGAGAAACAACCATCTCTGTAATAATAGGAGAAACAACCATCTCTTCCTCATCTATTCCCTCGTGTTGGGAAAAGCCTTTTGCAACAGGATGAGCACAATGACCGTGCTCTATACCAGCTCACTATACACTTCCATGGAGTAAAAACCAACTCCGCAGTAGGAGAAACAACCATTTCCACAATAATAGGAGAGACAGCCATCTATTCCCTCTTGTTGGATAAAGCCTTTCGTAACAAGATGAGCAAAATGACCATGCTCTATTGACATCCAAGCTAGTGCTTTTGTTTGTGTGGTTATTCCTGCGATCTCACCATCTGCCTCCTATGCATCATGGATAGGGGAGTCACCCTCCACAATTCTTTGAATGGAATTTCTTTCCAGCTCACCATGTGCATCCTGGATAGTGGAGTCACCCTCCACAACTCTAAGTAGCTTTTCCTACTAACTCACCATACACCACCTGTGCATCCTTTAATCAAGGCATTTCATGTGTCCACACGTGAAGCATTTCAGCCACCAGCACATTCTTTATAGTAGATATTTCCTCCACAACTAGTGCATGTAAGTTTCCCAGAACAAGGTCAACAAGTCTATGAGGAATTGTACCTCCAACACATCATGTATGGTGGAGTCTCCCTGCACGGTTTCTTTTAAGTTGATTGTAGTAGATTTAACAAGCCTATATTGACCACCTTTCCCAATGCCTATGGAAATTACCCATTCTTGTTTCATATCTAACCGAATACACTGCTTCCTAGAGAAATTTACAACAATGTTGGGATTTTCAGTTTACTAACGAGTTGATAGGAAATTTTTGTGCATGATAAGAAAATACCTAACATTCCTTAGGTTGAAGTTTACATTATTCATTACTATACGAATATCCCTTATCCCCTCTATTGCAAGTGACTCTGCATTAGCTAATGAAACTAAATCAAAAAGGGAATAAATGTTACATACCAGTCCCTATGACTTGAAAAATGTTTGGATGCGTCGGAATCAATGAAATAGCCACTAGTAGCCCTATCAATTAAGCATGATGTCGTAAGAGTATACTCTTGTTGAGAATCTCGTTCATCTACAACTGCTACCACATAAACATCATTCCATGGCTTTTTGTTGTGTTGGGAAAGATCCTATTATCGCTTCTAGCAATCCTATTTGATATGCCCAACCTTATGACAATAATGGCATTTTACCTAGTATCTAGAAGATTCACCAGGATGACATTTCCAATTCCCCTTTCACTAAGCAGTTGATGCACTCTTTGTTTGTCCAACACTGGACTTAATTGCTTGTGTCTTCCTACGTTCCTTCTACAAAAATAGGAATTGGTATGAGTAAACGTCGGTATCTGGCTTTCCGCCATCAAATGTTACACAAATGTTTCATAAGAGGGCAAGAACTATTCAAAACAAGCGCAACTAGATCGTCATCATCCACCTTTTTTTTGGTGGCATCGAGTTCGTCATCATCATCCACAAATGTTTCATAGAGACCCACCCTCATGCATATTTGCTGAAAATAGCAAATTCCTCAGGTATAATAATAGACTTTTCTCTGAAGTTTGATATTTGTTCTTGAGACTGGTTCAAAGCATACTTGCCTCAATGGCATTCTAGACCTCAAGTATCTAATCATCTGACACAGACACCTTCAATAACATAAGGCCTCCTTATCACACTTGTCATAATCCACAAAATTCACAATAGACCTTGTTTCAGTTCCAACAATGATTTTATCACGGAGGTTTGGCCATGTGGAATCCTACCATGTTTAAAGGGATCGTGCTACATTCCTTTAAATATTTCCAAAATACGATCATAAGAATTATCTTCGAAACTTTAAGTTTTTATTATCAAATGTATATGGACCAACAAAAGACAATGAAACAAAAAAGAGTTGAGAAGAGCTAGGAGACATTTTACAAAACAATAAAGATTCAAATTGGGATGGTTGCTGGAGGTTTTGATCCAATTTTATATCCAAGTGAGATGAAAGGATAAAACAGACCTTTATAAACAAATATGTTGGATTTCAATTCCTTTTGCAATGAATGGAGCCTTTGAGATGTGAAACCAAAAGAAGATCAATTTACTTGGAGCAAAAGAAGACAAGGGGACAAATTTATAGCAGAAAGGTTGAACAGGTTAATTATAAGTCTGAAACGGTTGGTGCTGGGAATAAAGATGTATTCAAATAATCTCGTAAAATCATGATCAGATCATTCATAAGCATTCAAGACAATGAAAAACTAGCAGGTATCCCATTCTAGTTGGAGATGATGTGTATGCAGGACTCAAATTTTGAAGATAAGCTAAAGGAATGGTGGAAAATAGATGTCAGGGGATCCAAATAGTATGAATTGACACAAAAGCTTAAGTATGTGAAGAAGAAGGCCAGAGAATGGAACAAAAACTCATGTTAAATAAAGAAATAAAAGTAGTTCACAAATACATAAAGGAGGAAGGGATGAATGAGGCCTTGTAACAGAGAAAAAAAGATGGAGGCTCCAAAGGGTACTAAAAACGGGGGGAAATGGCAACAGAATTCGAGAGTAAAATGGTTGAAGAAAAGAGAAACACAAAGTTCTTCCATCTATCAACAATATGTAAATGACTTCAAAAGAGATCATAGAAGACAATTAAAGGTAGCTTTTTAGGTCACTACAATGTGAGACATGTAATGCCCATAGATTTCTACCTTAGAAACACCTCTAAAAACATGGTAATTTTTTTTAGTTGCTACTCTACGCACACTTTAGATTTGATTGCCTTCACGTCCGCACCAACGTGCCTCAGTGCATGAACACAAAACCATGACACCAAATTCACTGCTTTTACAAACACCAAAAGGAGGAAGTGGTGGCACAACTATAAGCCACGCTATGCTAGGTTGGAGGATCCATGGCCCGAAGCTCATGCTTCATTGGACATGTTTAATCGGATAAAACAAGCAATACAATTCATAAATTAATGTCACATTTTCCCCAAAGGAGAGAAGCAAAAACAATAACCTAAACCACCAGGGGAGAGGTAAAATGAGGACTTTATCCACCATATACATATATTCCTCAATTTACACCAGATTACAATTTATTCCCTTTGTAAGCAACATTGGCAATGACAAAGGAAATATTCTTAAGCACGAACACTCTCATGAGACCACAACTGACTATGCTACATTCACCCAAACGAGTGTAGCAAAAAACTATAGTATACTCACATAATGGTTTAAGCGGGAAGGGATTTGCCCTCCATAAACATGGGTTAAAATGTCACATCATCGTAGGCACCAAAATAGTCACAAAGAGTAGGTATTGTATCCTTGCCCGCAAGAATCTAATACGAGGTCAAGGAAACTCGGATGTGTGTCAAATTGGGTGTGACAGGTCCAATCCTAGGACTATCACAAAAGGGGTCCTTTCACCAAGGAATCATGATGAAACAAGCAAGGCCCATAAATATACAATGTATGCCAATGCAAGCTTATGATATCACGAAGATCACCTACATGGTTGGGAGTTGAGTATTCAACTCGGTTCCACTACGGGAAAAATGAGTTGTGAACAAGTCCAAGAGAACCAGCTCTATTGTTGGTATGTCTAAAATGTCCCTTTCTCTAAAATAACAAGTCAAAGAACCTTAGCCCAATTTTGTTTCCAGACGGCTAAGGGGTGAATAAAAGGGGAACTTAGTCTTAATAAATTAATTATAAAGTGCATCAAAAGAAACTTTATCATAAGCACTTATAATATTTTATTAATGACCAAATAAAAAATAAAAGAGAAAATTACTTTATGTTTTAATTTCCCCTAGGGGAAAATGTGACCTATGTTGGAGAGGGGTAAATGCCACAAAAAAGAATTAAATGCGGGAAAAGATGGATGATTGGTGGTTGTGGGAAGCTACAAAGCCAAGACTTGTTATAAAAGCGAGTCGACTTGCTTGTAAAAGACATCTCTTTTATTTTATGAAAATTCTGAATTTTGTGTGAGATTTGTAAGCTTTGCATAACAACTTCAAAGGAAGAAAACCCTTTGAAGTTAGCTCTAGAGGACGAAAACCCTCTTGAGGACTAGAAGAAGAACAAAACTCTTCTTCTATTGTGTGAGGCGGTTCTATTCAGGAACCTTCATTGATTTTAAGAGATCTACTTCAGTTTCCAGCAGTGTATGAAGGTTGTATTTTGCAGATCTAGACAAGGGTTTGGAGGAGAATAAGTGTTGTTGTGATTCCCCTTCATTTCCAGCTTATTCAGGGTGGAGCGACCCACATAGAGAGTTGTTTTGGAGTGTTTTGAAGCTATTTTGGATCTGATCTGTATTGTTGTTCCAACATCAAATTTTTAGAGATTAAATCGGCCACTTGGTGTAATTTTTGGCCCAAGGAATTGGTGTTTTCAATTGTGTCTGTGAAGGGTGCAATTGCAGATTTTTAATAAATATTTCAGCCTTCAGTTGGGCTCCAATATAGTACTTTTCATCATAGTTACCAGGTTCGGCCGGATTTGTATGAAATCCGGTTCGAACCGTATTTTTTGAAGTAACCGAATAAATCCGGTTCGGTTCGGCCAAATTTTTGCACCAAAAAAAAATTCCTTTTTTGGCATTTCTTTCCTTTTTTGGATTTTCGGTGAAGGAAATCACAAGGAAAGAAAAAAATTGCCATTTTTGGAAAGGGTCCGGAAAGATGTAGCAGCAAAAACTTGCATGTGCCATAACTTTCATTCTGTGGCTCTGTTTCAGGTGTCGTCTTCTCTAAAAGTGTATATTTTCTCGAGCTCTATGCATTGATGGGAATATTTTTCTTATTTTCATAAAATCCATTTTTGCACCTTTTTGGACCAAGCAACTTCTTGCAATCTTTTGAAAGAATCATTATGATGATGATGATTATGGTAGATGGATGCTTTTTTGTATGATTTGTCTATATATAATGATATAAGTATACAATAATATAAATTTATAATAATATAAGTATATATATTCCGAACCGGATTTTTCCGTTATTTTCGAATTTTTTCAAGAACTCCGAATTTTCAGATTTTTTTGCCCTTCCAAATTTAATCGGATTTCCGAACCTGGTAACTATGATTTTCATGTGTCCTTTCAATAATAAAATCAGCTAATCTATTTTGATGATAAAAAGAGTGATTTTTCTTTTTGATTGATTTGCATACCCTAGGCAAGTCGCATTTTCCCGTATAAATTCAGATCTACATTTAAAAAAAAATTGTCTATCTTCTATAATATGCTATTTTTAGTGGGAATTGTCGTTATTCCATTTGCGGGTGAAATGTGTCCATTTGGGGACATTACAATGTCTTTTAACATTTCTATTATAACTATCCTCATCAGGGTCTTGAGATTAATTTATCCCAACTTGCAAAACTATGACCCTCCAAGATGGTTAGTAATAGGACTAACACAATGTCTAAATCTCACCAAAGCTTGGTACGACTAGAGATATTCACTTGTTATTCACAACGTCTACAACCCGCCATAGGGTCAAAGCTAGACACATAACACAAACCCATTACCCAAGGACTTGATACAATTAACGACATCTCCTTGTCGCAAGTCTAGTTAACATTTTCCATCTCCAAAATCATCACAAGGGACACAAATTTGGCGGTCGACATCAAAACAAATTCCGTAGATCTATCCACAAATGATCCTTGAAAAGGTCTTAGATCTAATTTATTCCCATTTACACTCAAGAGGTCTACACCCTACCAACAATCAATACTAAAGTACTCAACATCCTCAGCTCGCAAAACCTTTGTAAAGCCCAAGGTATTCCATCGTTACTTTCCAAGATAACACTTCTATCCACAAGGCACAGTAATGTCACAATGGGGTTCTTTCACAAATTGAGCTTGGCTTTGTTAACAAGTCTTTTAGTTTCTTACTTGTCAAGAAGACAAATTGGCCCATGAGAGCAAAGAGGGGACATTCGCATGGGTCATGAGCAAAGGATGCACAAGGTACAATGATTACCTTCCACAAGACGATCATGGAAACACAAGTAAGACTCATTTGCTCAGTACAAGCAACAACTAAATCACAATATAGCAACAGGCAGTATCACGGTTAAGAGTTGCCTAAGGAATTCGGTCCCGCTATGGAAACAGGGGCACAAGGGTAAGTTCAAAGGGGCCATTTTATACAACAAGAGTTATTATTTCATACTATAAATTTGATTGTCATTTCCACCCAAAATGGAAACACACATATACTATTTGTTATATTTCTTTTAACAACTAAGTGATTTTCTAGGTCAACACATCAGTAGCAAAATAGCTAAAATCCACCATTTTCAAATTATTACTTCCACTTCTAACTAATACAATCAACATCTAAATTACGACAGTACCAATAGTTTTAATAACAAGATTTCAAAAAAAATCATCCTCGAATAATGATTCGGATATTATCTATAGAATCCTCTTACATTAGTTTCCATTGCAACATAATACAGTCATCAACTTCTTTTGCTTAACCAAACATATAGAAGTACAACTAAATATGAAAATAGTCGAACATATAGAAGTACAACTAATTATGAAAAATTGTACATTTTCCCAATTTAGTAAAACGACCATGTTAGAAACCATATATATCTTTAACACTCAACTTTTTTAACATTTTATACCGTTGCACCACCTGCAATCTATGGAACCATGTAATCATGGGTCAGTGACAAATGTTGGCATGGCAATCTCCTACAATCTAGTACATTTCACAGTTGCATAATTTTCCCATTCACAATAGGATCAAGCACTAGCATGCAGTAGAGAGGGTAAGGAATGCTTTTGCAGTTTCATTTCATTTATGATCAAGAGCGAGATAGAGAGAGAGAGAAGAGAGAGAAACACACCATATTTTCCACAAGCAAATTTCTCAAAACTGGTAACCAATACAATCATGTGTTGGTGATTAAAAGTCTCTCGATAGTTATTAGGATTAAAAGAGGTCCCACGGCAATTTTTCCTTTATTGTGGCAAGTTAACGAATACGACCAATTTAGCCTGGGTGGCTATGAAACCAAGTTCAAAATCCAATGTCTGAGACTTAAACACACAATGTGTCAATTCTCATCTACTCTCCTACCTACAAGGAAACCCTCAAAGTTGACGGAATTCATTTTGACGACCAAGGTTCAAACAACGACTACCTTTTCGGAGTTGATTATCGTAATTGCGTCAATTCGTCTTTGCTGCAAAACGACCAAAGGCCTACAAAATCCCATTGTAAAACTAGTTCCCAAAGTGGTTTTCTCGAAACTAATGGTTGATTTCGATTACCATGGTGAAATTATAGAGGTAAGTGGTGGCCAAATTCCATTTCTCAACACGGGTACCCAAACCACGAGCCAAAATCAAAACGAATTTTCAACTTTTGGCAACTATCCAAAGGTACAAAATGGTCAACTAGTCTCTTAGGCGCGTGCCATAAATCGATCAAATGATCATCTAAAATTGTTTCAAAGATGGATGTGACATCCCATGTCACTAGGGAACACGAACAACCTTGACTTCTCTGCCACGGGAGTTAGGTGTTTTGCACATTGGTTTGAAAGCGACTTTCACTACTTTGACAAGGGCGTGCAAGTGGAGTGTTTAAATAAAAAAACATGTTCAACTCGCAACTCTGGAGAATGGCATTACCAAA
Source organism: Taxus chinensis (assembly GCA_019776745.2). Classification (NCBI taxonomy): domain Eukaryota; kingdom Viridiplantae; phylum Streptophyta; class Pinopsida; order Cupressales; family Taxaceae; genus Taxus; species Taxus chinensis. The sequence goes on from CM034151.1 coordinate 514,171,782, forward strand.
TTTATTCATCTAAGTTTCAACTAGCCTCAACGTGATGTGGGATCATATTCAACACTATAGACGGACATTTTGTTTGTGCGCGACAAATTAACCGTTGACATTTTAAACCACAACCAAGGTCGTTTTATTTAACTAAAAACATATTCATCAATAAACTTTAATTTTCGATACAATTATGAATGAAAAACATGCAAGATACGAGAGAGAGAGAGAGAGAGAGAGAGAACCAGGCCTGAAAAGCGAAGAAACGGTGCAAGAGATGAGCTCCATGACTGGTTTGAACATGCACATTCTATGAGTCCATCACAAGAGCGTTTGTCAACCAGTTCACGCGCATTGCATACACTTCCACATTCTGTACACTAATAAAAATCCACTTCCAATTGTTGTTCAAATGTCCATAGCTTGCTCAAAAGTTCCCATTTTGGCACAGGCGACTAAGATGCTCGCAAATATTGCAGGATTTGGCTTTAATTCTCCCAATTAAACCTGCAGTGGTTGTGAGGATGTGTTTGCTTGGTGCTTGTAAAGCACATAAAAATATGGGGTTAGGATATTTACAGCAACTCTTCATTTTGAGTTGGATCCTCAAAATGTTGCAGCTTATGTTCTTCGGTCAAACATCTATGCAAAAGTGCACAAGTTAGGAGAGGCTTAAAAAGATAAGGAGATTGATGAGGGATATAGGAATTAAATAAAAAGAACTGGATGAAGTTGGATTACAGGCCATAAAATGGTGCATGCTTTTGTGTAGGAGACAGATCACACTACACGCACAAGAGAAAAAGCCTTCAAAGATGAAGCCAGCAAGATATTTTCAGATTCGGAACCTGTACTAAAAAAAATGGCACCAAAGTTAGAAGTTGTAAATTGCATTTGGATTGTTAATCATGCCCTGAGACAACAGTTAAGAGTTGTCAAGAACATTCGTGTATGCATTGACTACCACACTGCACTCACTTTGGCGCACACAAAGAGGATGACAGTTGAGTTATGGAATATGACTCTGCACCTGCCAACGGCCTTTGCTTGGAGTTTCAAGGGCCTCTACAACAAACCCATTCAGTGCAACCCTGTAACCGATCGTCCATAAGCTAACGTATATTTTTTTTAGGTATTTTGCCACACGATTTGCATGTCTGGTCTATGCATCTACGTTTAGCATGCATGTCTACCAAAGCACTTGCAACAGCAACGTCCGACGCCATTCTTGTCTCTTATGTCCTGATGGATGTCCATTTATTGTTCCAAAGCATTGATTTTAACACAGCTTGGGAGAAGTCTCTTGCCTTTAAACCTGCCAAACCATTTGGTTGAAAGGTTCCAAGGCCTTTTCAACGAACCCATTTTGTGTATCTCCTGCAGCCATTGTTGTCCACAGCGCTGCATTTCCTTCAGGCATGGAGGTGAATAGTCACATACCAAGTGCATGCTTCACATTTTGCATACATATCTACCATAGTACTTGTAACTATAACGTCTAACCTAAATCCTGCCCCCCTGAATTTCACAGGATTGGAGGACACTGGCATGGTGGTGATTCGTTAGTAAGGGTGACCCGATCAGATTGGAAAACTGTTCGTTGCATTTGCTTTGAGGCGTTTGGAACCTAGCTCCCACACATTGCAAAGATTGGCGCAGGATTGGAGGAGAATGCTAATCAAGTCTTGGGAGTCTGGCCACACACACTTGAAATTCTTCTTTTTCTTGAAAGATTCCCAGCATTAATTATTGCAGTCCATAAGAATTTCCAACAGTCATGCATCCAAACCTATACCCATCTATCCTGCAGTCACATCATCCCTTCATAAACACTCACACGCATCCAAAAAAACAATAATTTATTTATTTTTAATGTTTTCCCCACTAGCACCCATGCAGTTGCACCAAAACCAAAATCTGCTCCATGTGCTTTCCTGGGAATTGGCGCTGGTCAGGCATTTGGAAGAAGTTTCTTTTTTTTAATTATTATTATCTATATTAGTAATCTAATCTCCTGACCTAGATAACTATGAAGATACTAAGTGATTCCCTAATTGAAGGCATAAACATAAGACCTCTCCACGCTTCACTAAAACATTTAAATAATATTTTAATTCCACCATTCAAAGTGGATGTCCCATTTTGCACACGTATTCATAATACCCCCCCCCCCCCTTTTTTAAAGCCAATCCTGTGTTAATGAAAATGATTTAATAATTTGGAGAAAAATATATAACAAGCGTAAGTGCCAAAGATGACACGCACAAAGGTGTGGCCAAACAAGGAGGATGGGCGCTCCAAGAATAATTTTAGAATTGGTTGATTGCCAGGCGTTGATAATATAGAATCAATACACTATGTTGTGAAATAAAGATGGGATCCATGTTAGCCCGATGTCGAAGAGATGCTTCAAAGATTAAAACCATATGCCTATTAATGCTACAAGGAACCAATTCTCAACATCCGTAACTTGAAATAAAGGATGCTGATGTTGTCTAGAACATGAACTCGAACCAAGAAAAATTCACAACTCCTGCGAGTGTCAACTATTGGCAAGGAAACACATGCCAATGCCAAGACACAATTTCACAGCACATCACAAATGCAAGGGGACACCAAATACGTGGGGAAAAAGGTATGGAACATGGAGGTAGCATTACAAGACACCAATTGGCATGAGAATCCCTTCGAAATACCACAAGGCGACTGTTTTTTCATTTACATTATATATAGTTCAATGTGATGTACAACCCTACACCCTCTAGATTCAAACTTGTGACCTCCGTTACTGTATACAAATTCCATAACAAAATTAAAAAAAAACTGAAATATATTTTAGAACATGTTGACTAGAAAAAAGAGAGATGGAAGCAGGAGAAAATGCTGGAAAATATTCTAACCATTCTATCAAGAGAGGATAATGAATTACTAATGCAATGAATGATTTCAAAAGAAGCCCTAGGTACATATGGATATTAAGTAGAGTTCTTCCACAAAGTTTAGCATATTGCGGGCTCAGATGTAAAAAAGTAGTAGAAGAATTAAAAAGGAAAATATAAGTTTTGAAAGAATTAAATAATACATTCCTAGCCTTGATCTCAAAAAAGAGGATGCTGAATTCTTTAATGCCTTAAAAGTTAAAACAAATCCCTTTATGTACATTGTAACACTATTTATAATATTTTGCAAACGTGATGGCAAATATATTGGAATATTGGTTACACACGATCATTAAAGAACAAGTTTTGTAACTGGAAGGCAAATATTAGATGGGATCCTATTAGTCTAAAAAGCTATTGAATCCACAAAATCATGAAGACGGGAATTATGATAAAACTAGATATGAACAAAGCTCATGACAAAGTATATTGGGAATTTTTATATAAATACTGAAGTTTGGCTTTGCATAAGATTGGGTGCCATGGCTTAAAACATAGATTGCAGACTCGCAGAATACTCAGCAAGTATGCAAGTACTCACAATAAATTCTGGCCACCAAGTTTTTTTCATTTTTACTCACGACTCGGTGAGTTTTTCTGGTCGTTTTTTTGGTTTTTCTGGTCTGCTCTGATGAAAAGTTGCACAATCCAGCATGTATCACCCTTGAATTGGTCTGTATATCCTTGCAACTTGTGTTTTTTTCCCTTTCACCTCACATCTGGTCTGCACCTTACGAATTCATGATTTTTTATGTAAAGCACAGCAAATCATGTCCTCCTTCACCCTAGCATGACTGCAAGTCACGAGCTCATGTCTGCTCCTTCACATCTTGGTTCTCCAGTGCCCTAGCAGTGCTAGACTCAGCAGCTGCACTTCCTCAACTCACATGCCCTAGCATGAAACATTTGCCCGAATATTTTTTTAAGTTGCTGAGTATTCACCAAGTCGAAACAAATTGATCTGCTGCGTCCAAGTCAAGTCTGAGTATGTAAACCATGGCTTAAAACTTGCAAAGTTACCCCCTACTTGTAGAACAGTTTCTGGATATGACTTCTTAATAGTATTTACTCGTTAAAAACTTACATGTTGGATACTATTCTACATTGTCCCCACACTGCCTTCAAACCAATCCATTTATGTACATTGTAATATTGTTTATAATATTTTGGTAAACATAATGGCTATTGAAATAAGTGTTACACAAGATCATTAAAGAACAAAGAGATTTTGTAACTGACAAATATTATATGGGATTCTATTAGTTCATGAAACTATTCATTCAATCCACAAAAGCAGAAAGGCAAGAATGATGATGAAACTAGATATGGTCAAAGCTTATGACAAAGTAAATTGGGATTTTTTATCGAAATATTAAAGAAGTTGGGTGTCATGGCTTAAAAGTTGCATAAGTACCCCCTACATTGTAGAATAGTTTTTGGCTATGACTGCTTAATAAATTTTACTCCTTATTAATAACTTACATGTTGGGTACTATTCTACAATGTCACCACACTGCAAAAAGAACCTCAAATCTCTACTCCTACATTTTCAATCCTTGTTAATAACTTACATGTAGGATACTTTCATGCATCAAGGAATTTAAGGACAACTTCCTCACTAACATCACCAACCACCCCAAGTGTGACCTTGTCATCTGAGACAAGGTTACCACCTAAGACATGCACGATTTCAACACCATCTTCTATCAAAAGTCATCAAGGATGATGACCAACTTTAGGGTGGTAGAATCTAGATGTACAAGCATTTTACAACTATTATATATAGCTGTAATCGAAAAATTGAAATATGAATACATGGAGAAAATAATATTATATCCTATTTTGTAATGTACAAATTGATTTGGTTAATTTGGACTTTTGGTCTAGGGGCAGTTGTCAAAGACACCATTGGGTTCAACCGTTGTACCTACTCCTTCAAGAATGGTATTTTGATGAGCTGAGCATGATGGATTGGTGATCTCCATATAGTGCTCATCACATATAATTATGTGAAGAGTTAGGTTCGATATTCGAGATATGCACACCATCAGCTTTATAATGAAGATTCTCTATTTTCCATATTGTGTTCTTGTACATTGATGCGGTGTTTGTATTGGGAATGTTCCAGCGTGTGATCATTGTTATGAATTACAGTGAGTTCCATGTTACATTGTCATGTCCCCTTTTCAGAATTATAATTATCAGGAGACCCATAGCCTATTCCTTATCTCTCGTAGGCTAAGGGATGAAGTTAGGAAAATAATTTAACAATAATATTTTAAGTTGTCCTAGTAACTTTATTTTTATAACAACGTAAAAGGGTGACTTATGTATTATTATTACAAAGGGGCCTAATGTAATATTTTATTAAAAGTGTTTCTAAACACTTCTAGAGGGAATTTTAGGCAGAAAAGAAAATTCAAATTAAAAGGGTAATTATAAAAGGAAGAGTCGGGAGGAAGAAGACATATTCCATTCACTATTGTTATCAAACCCTATTGTGAAGCTTGAGCATTCTATGTTCAATTTCTTCTCCTGGGACGAAAACCCTAGGAGTGTGGAGATTCAGAGGACGAAAACCCTCTTCTCGTTTGAGATGATTCCCCCCAGGGATCGCATTTGAGTTGAAAGATTGAAGTTTAATTCCAGTTCCAGTTGGTTAAGGAGGATTTTTGGAAATTTTCAATTTGCTACAGTGCTGCTACAAGTACACTGTTTTGTACTGTTGCTACACTATTTTGTACCGTTGCTACAGTATTCCGTAATGCTGTTACGGCATTATGTACCACTGCTACAATATTATGTATTGCACTATAATACCATCACAGCTGCATATTTCATGAGTTGAGTTTGATGTTTATTTCAGTAGTTTGAATAATAAACGAACCACAGATTGGTGTTGTACATAGTTGAATATTATATGCAAAAAAGGGGTTTGTGAAACCGTTGCTACCCATTTGATATAAAGATTTAGTATGAATATTTAATGTTACCCAACATTCAATAAATGACAATTTCGCTTATGTTCAATGCTATGTGTAAGGGTTTCATAGTATTCATTTTGTTCTGAATGCAAGAATAGTGCATGTATGCCAATTGTTTGTAGATTGCCAGTGAATGGTTCATGTTTGCTAATTGTTTGTGAATATGTCAATGCATACTTGTGATAGTTACAGCTGTTCCTAAGTATAGAAATCAAATAAATTTGCATAGATTATTGGTTTATTTTGAAAGGGACATTACATACGTATTTGTGATTTCTTGGCATATAGAGGTCATACTTGGCCATAGTTTCTTTTTTGACAAATTAAATACAATGAAACTAGAACTCATAATTTTGTTATGCTTGACATGCAAACAGGTGTAGTTCCCTACTCGGACAAGGTACTTGAAACAAGTGGCTTTCTTTTTTTGTAATCCATGCATCCACTTATATAACTCTAACAGTTATGCTCCATTCACAGAATTTTATCACTAACCGGCTTGCAGTCTGTATGGGTTCCCTACAAACCACCCTTGAACAGAAGTATAATCCCCTCAAAAACTCTATCAGCTAGTCCTCATATGGCCGAATGAAACTTTTGTATAAATGATAAATCCTGCGCATATTTTGCAGCATGATATCTTCTATGATGCTATATGAAAACCATGGTTTCTTCCACAGAGCTCAGATGTGAGGCTAAACTATTACTGATTAATACCATACTACTTGTCCCCAGTCAAACAGTAAATGTTGTTGGTAAATTGGAAGCAAGGGAAAGTGCGTATGCTTATGGAGCTTGAGGAAAATCTCTCACCAGACACCTTACTCAAGGACTAATCCCAGTCCACTACTTTTCTTGAAATTTGGCAACCAGATGAGATGGATTACTTACCAGGTTTCCCCTAGGCTCTATTTACTTTGCATCTATTAAAAGCGAAATCTTTTCTTTTCATTAATATCTCATCGGTCTCGACTCTCAGGTAAATTTGATATTTTAGTAAAATATGAATGGTTTCAGACCACAGATTACTCCTTTGTTCCTGACCATAACTATTTTGTTTTGCTTATCCAGGACTTGAGAACAATACAAAATGTGTTTAGGACAAGATAGAACCTCTAGGATGACAGTTTCCTGTACCAAACCAGATCTATAATGACAGTTTCCTGTACCGAGCCAGTAACCCATAGCAGATCCTTCTGCCTTTCTTCATTCAATAACTTCAAAAGTTTATTTAACAAGAACTGCAAGATCAATATCACCATGCTCAGTTTCCTTGATTCCTGAACGCATTTCTCCACCACATGCAAAACTTTTCCAAATTAAGGAATTGACAGACATGGGAATAAAATGATAACACACAAATTCAATCTTTTCAGCTTGAGATGGGTAAGTGAAGCATTGAGTACCCATCAAACATTGTGCCCTACATTCTTAACACCCTAAGAAGGGACTTTATGGCATTTCATGTTTATACAACTACGGGATGGCAAGAGAATTTGAAATGAGGGGAAACCCCCTTTAATAATCTTAACATGGGATCTCTTCAAAATGTATGTAGTGCTTCGGAAAAAAACTGAATCTTGCAAACTACAGACCACAAGATCATGACTAACGGCATTGACACATACCTTCAGCCCACTAACTCAAGGCCCTGCACTCTGCAACTAAGATTTAGTCATTTTGTCATATCCTGAAAATACAGGGTTACAAATGACCCCCTTGAACTCAAACCTCCACCTGGAACTCAAAAGATGATGAGCCTCATACTCCAACACTAGGGTACTTAAATCGTTTCAACCATAGTTACCATGTTCGAAAAGTTCGGGTTGTTCGGATAGGGAAAAAAGTTCGGAAGTTCGGAATTTTGTAAAAATTCGGTTCGGTTCGGTTTGGCTCGAAAAAATTATAAATTTTTAAAAAATATAAAATATGAATAATTACCAAAAAAATTATAAAAACTAAAATACTTATTAATAATATACTAAAAGTTAAACCTAAAATAATTAAATTTATGTAACTAGTTACTAAAGTAACTTAAACATTCGGTAATAAATTCAAGTATTACTATTATTAAGTATTAATCTCTACATATTGCTATTAAATTATTAATGTCTCTAAATAATAAGAAGTTGCTTGGTCCAAAAAGGTGCAAAAATGGATTTTATGAAAATAAGAAAAATATTGCCATCAATGCGTAGAGCTTGAGAAAATATACACTTTTGGAGAAAACGGCACTAGAAACTGAGCCATAGAATGAAAGTTATGGCACATGCAAGTTTTTGCTGCTACATCTTCCCGGACCCTTTCCAAAAATGGCAAATTTTTTTTCTGTCCTTGTGAAAAAAATCCAAAACCGAACTTTTTTGCCAAAAAAGGAAAGAAATTTTTAGTCCCGAACCGAACCTAGCGAACAAGTTCGCTTTTCCCTGAAAATTCGGTCCGAACCGAATTTCGCCTGTGTTCGCCCGAATATGGTAACTATGGTTTCAACCAATTATGAAAGTTTGGGATCAAGGCGGAAGTAACCACAAACTTGTGAACATAGGATAAATCCTCCAATTTTTTGTACTACAGAAAAAGAAAAATTCATTCAACATTCATGAAAATATGAAATTATGAGCTTGCAGAAAAGATGACAATGACACCAACAGACCCATTATTCTCTTTAAAACACCCATTATTTCAGACATGGGAAACTTTACCCTTATAAAATTGTGGGACTAAGTGACAACCAAAAATATTGAAGACTCTTACCCACAGCTAAAAGCTGAAGGAAAATCCTTCCATAATCTCATAACATTACTTAGAAACACTATGATGCCAGGGTTCGTCCCCCAGCCCCTTGTACCATGCTTGATACATATCCGGTACGGATACGTCAGGGTACGGGTTTGGGTACGTACAAGATACGTGGGGGTTCGTCCAAGGTACGCTTCGAGTATGTTTGGACGTAGCCGGTATGAACCCCCACAGTACCTACCACAATCCCACCCTCAAAACCGACTTTTAAAGCATTTAAAACTTCTTTTTTTTACTTAGTCAATGCAAAAAATCGAACCCTAACATTAAAATGAATAAAATATTAAACCCTAATCACCTCAAAAAGCTATAAAAAGCACTCACCCCTTCATTTGAAATCACACAAACAATTCATTGTTGGTTTTTGCAAGTGTATGAGCAAAGAGCCAAAGAAGAATTGAAGAGCTTAGAGGAGGCAAAGATTGGAAGGAGGTTTTGCACAAGGAGGAGATTGGGGGCAGCCATTGCTTGTTTTGTTTGGAGTCCACCATTGCAAGGAGGAGGAGAGGAAGCAATTGTTGAGACTTGAGAGGAAGAGATTGTTTTAAATTTATTGTTCATTCAAAACTAAAAGAGTAGACATCACATTTGGTCCTTGGAGGTAGCATTTGTTTGGAGGCAACAAGGATCGATCACAACAAGGATCTACACTACAGGTATTTTGTTTTAATTCATCCTTTTTATATTTTTTTATTTTTTTACATTTTTTTTAAAAGTTTTGAGTTTATTTATTTTGTTGCATTTTTTTGATCAAAAACAGATTAGGATGGCAAGGGTTTTTTTAATTTAGTAATTAGTAAAAATCGTTTTTTTAATTTTTAAATGCATTGTTCAATGTTAATATTAAACATATTTGTTTTTTTTTTAGCTTCCTAAATCTATGTATGCTCTCACCTCGAGCCTTTATGGTGATCTTGGTTATCAAAAACATATTAGGATGACATAACTAATTTATTTATGTTAAGGAAAAATGTTTTTAATTTTTTAAACATCTTAACTCTGTGTATGCTCTCACCTCGCACCTTTATGGTGATCTTGGTGATAAAAAACATATTAGGATGGCATGGTTTAGGGTTTTTTAATTTAATAATTAGTAAAAATCGTTTTTTTAATTTTTAAATGCATTGTTCAATGTTAATAAATATATTTATTTTTTTAGCTTCCTAAATTTGTGTATGCTCTCACCTCGCGCCTTGGTGATCTTGGTGATCAAAAACAAATTGGGATGACATAACTAGTTTATTTATGTTAAGGCAAAATCTTTTTAATTTTTTAAACATCCTAACTCTGTGTATGCTCTCACCTCGTGCCGTTATGGTGATCTTGGTGATCAAAAACAGATTAGGATGGCATCAAGTTCTGCTTCAGTTGGAGTGCAAGGCCAAGAAGCTTCTGAAAACACATCAGTTCCTGTGAAACATGATCCTAATTCCCTTCTTTGGAGACATGTGACAGTGGTAGACAACCTTGTTGGTGGTGGGGGTCGGATTTGGATATGTCATGGTTGTCATACTCAATACAAATCCTCATATAGCCGACTGAAAATCCATTTGACTGGGGTTGGAGGTGTGGGGATAAAGAAGTGCCCAAAAATATCAAATGAAAAAATGGCAGAGTACCTAAGAGAGCAAGAGGAGGCTGATAGACAAGCTGAAAGAAATAGATCTAGAACAATTCCATTGCAAAGAAGGCCTTCATCACGACCACCCACACCTAGATCTACTACTCATCCTTTCATCCAAACTCAAAGTCAACCACTTGATTCCCCTTTTGATGAAGAGAGTCTAGAGACCTCACGAAAAAGGCCAAAAGGAGCATTGGAAAAAGCATTTAATATTGAAAAGAGGGAGATTGTTGATGAGGTTGTTGCTCGATGCATTTATGCATGTGGGCTGCCCTTTAATGTATTGAGGTCTCCATATTGGCATCAGATGGTGAAGGTTGTCAATGAAGCTCCACAAGGGTAGGGTACAAATCCCCAAGTTATGAAAAGGTTCGAACCACACTCTTGGGAAAGGAAGTGGAACACATTCACAACACTTTGCAGCCAATCAGAGAATCATGGAAGGATACAGGGGTTTCCATCATTTCAGATGGATGGAAAGATGCTAGAAATAGACCCCTCATAAATGTTGTTGCAGTATGCCCTAAAGGGGCAATGTTCCTAAAAGCCATTGACTGTGAAGGGGAAGTCAAAGATGCACAATTTATTGCCGACATTTTGATAGAGGCAATTGAGTCGGTGGGCCCCCAAAATGTTGTCCAAGTCATCACGGACAATGCTAAAAATTGTAAAGCAACAGGAATGATCATAGAGGGTAGATATGAGCACATTTTTTGGACCCCTTGTGTTGTCCACTCCCTTAATTTGATGCTCCAAAAGATTGGGAAAATCCCATGGATTGAGCAAATTTACACTGAGGCAAATGACATTCAGATGTTTATCACAAACCATCATATGTCACAAGCCATTTTCAGGAGATTCTCAAGGTTGGAGTTGTTGAAGGTTGCAGAAACAAGATTTGCCTCTCACACGCTCGTTTTGAGACGACTTGTGAAGGTGAGAGAGGCTTTAAGCAGTATGGTGATCAACAATGTTTGGACAGTGTGGAGGCAGTCAAATACAGAGAAAGCTTCAAGGGTAAAATCATGGGTCCTTGATGATGATTGGTGGGCCAAGGTTGAGTACTTGTTGAGTTTTACAGAGCCCATTCTCTCCATGATCAGATTCATAGATACTGATGCAGCATGCATGGGAGAGATATATGATGGAATAGATTCTATGCTTGAACGTATCAGAGATGTAATACAAACAAAAGAGCAAGATCCAGAAGAGACCTTCTACAATGAGGTCAAGAGTGTGGTCATGAAGAGGTGGAATAAAATGACCACCCCATTACATCTCCTTTGCTTATGCACTGAACCCAAAGTATTATAGCTCTGATGTACTTGGGCTACCTAACAGGCAACCACCATTCTCTGACTCCGAAGTTGGAAATGGAACCAGGGCAGCATTCAGAAGACTTTTTCCTGATCCATCTATAGCCAGTCTGGTCAGAAGTGAAATGGGCATGTTTGTTGCTTCAGAAGGCAACATGGGAGCGATTGAGGCTCTTTTCGACAAGAGCAGCTTGACCCCAACCACATGGTGGCGTGTACATGGCCATGATGCCAAGTACTTACGTCCTATTGCTATAAAAGTTCTTTCACAGGTATAACATTTATAAATTTATAATCATTGAATATTTTAAATTTTATTAAGTTAGTAGGATTATTTTTCACACATTCTTAGTATGTTACTAATTTGAATTTCAATTTTCTAACTTTGTTGTAATAGGTGGCTAGTAATTCTTCCGCAGAGCGGAATTGGAGTACTTATACCTTTATCCACTCAGCTAAACGAAACAAGTTGGCATCTAAAAAAGGTGAGGATTTGGTATATGTGCATTCCAATTTGCGCCTCTTGTCACACAAGTTTGAGGACTATGCTAAAGGGCCTCACAAACTTTGGGATCTTCTTCCAGAGACCACAGACTTGGATGCCTCCGCAGCCACGCTTGCCCAACTTTCAATATTTGATGGCGAAGATGACATTCAAGGGAGTTCGCAGGGAGTGGAGAGTTGAGCTCATGAGAGTGGAGCTAGCGCAAGTGGCACGCAAGAACTTGATTTTGAGGAAAATCTAGATGATATATTCTAGATTTGTTTGTATTCATGTTGACATGATATTCCTATATCATATGTATGGCAGCCACATGATCAATGAAATGTAAAATCTTAAGTATATTGTATGTTTTGAAAATTTGAACATTGATCCTAGTATATTTTTCAAGTTTTGTTTGTATTCATGTTGACATGATATTCGTATATCATATGTATGGCAGCCACATGATCAATGAAAATGTAAAGTCTTAAGTATATTGAATGTTTTGAACATTGATTCAAGTTTTGTATTACTATTTCAGTTTTTTATGGACTAAAAAATGAGTAAAATGAGTATATGTATATATGTGTGTGTGTGTGTACAGACGTATCCAAGACGTATCATACCCAAGGGTTTTTTAAATATGCGTATCCACGTATCGAACCCATACCCGTATCCGTATCCTAGCAACATAGCAGAAACATTTACTTCTGCACCTCTAATATTATGGTAACTCTTTCCTATGGTATTTTCACTTTTAAGAAAATGCTTTTTTAAATTCTATGTTCTCTTATTCTTGCGCATGATTTCTTTGGGACAATATATGAATGATTTCCTCAAAGCGAACCAGATAGCATAGCAGATGCTCTCTGTTTTCTCAATACTTTGGATGCAGGTATTCTTAGGCAACATTTTAACATATTGTCATTCTTGTCCTTACATTTTTAGATGCTCGGTCTTCTAAAATATTTAAATATTTTCTTTTATATAGATTTTTCCATTACTATTTTTTAATAAATACTATTAGAATTATAATTAGATATTAAGCTTGTGTACTATAATCAAGAATTGTTGGTTGGCAACTGCTTCCAAAAAAGGTGTATGGTGGGTGATCTCCAAAGACCATAAAGAGCTCCCCTTCCTCCGAAAAGGAATATCATCATTCTGTCAAGCATTATACCTCTCCCTTTGGTGATCAAGCCTAGATTCATCTTGCCGTTCTTTCATCAACATAAATTTCACTTCATATATTTCGGTTAATTTTTGTGTTGTCTTCATTCTAACCAACATGCCTATACAATATAGGGGTCACATTTCTAGGCAATCTTAGTACCAGATATAAAAAGCTTTAATCGTGCAAACACACGGTTCAAAATATGTAAGATACCATAAAATATTAAACTTTTAGAGCACAAAAAAATACAAATTTAGATTTTACATTTTATAGTTAGAAATCATATTCTACATAAAATATAGAACCTTTATAGTGTAAAAAATCAGTAGCTCACCCTTTCAAAGGATGAACATCTTCCCAATTTTGTGGTTGAGCATCCTTGTTTTTGCATATCTACAGACAGACAGAAAATTCTTCATTCATCAGCTTGAACAAACCACATAATATGAATTATAAGAGCAAATCAAGATCTCCACCCCCTCCACCAGACCCCACTGCTAGGTGAAATGAAAAGCATACTTGGAGACCCGAAACTTCATCTGTTATGAGCAACGTAAGCAAACCAAAATCTGAATGTGCCCCCGCACCATAAACACCAAGTTCTGGCTTAGATATCTCATCTGAAAATAAAACACAATCTTAAATTTTCTCTTCGTACCTGCATAAATTACTTTTTTTAGATCAGCCAAAGCACATCATTGCATTTAGATTAAAAGGGAATGTACAAGAAGAGCTGAGAAAGTTCTATTATAATGTACCATCCTCCTACATCATGCAAGAGTTCACAAATCATACCTAATACAGACTGAAGACTAAGGTAAGTAATTACATCTATGTATGATACAAGACAGATTGTTAAAAATAAAAGAGCATGCCTTCTAACACACCAGATAGACATTAACTCTAAAAAATACTACCCGTCAAAATGTTATGATCTGTAGAAGTGTGTGTGAGTTGCTTTGAATACAGAAAGTCTTAATTATATTTAGTTAATGGACTTGACATCAGTTTTTCAACTAACCCACGTAATGGAGAAGCCTCAAAATAGCAATTGGCTTATCGAGAATCTCCGGCTTGTCGAAGAAATTGGCATCTAAGTTCAGGGCCAAAGCTATTAGCTTGGCAACCTTCCTGCCAACATTCCTGCAGAGATGAAGGAAACAAATAGATTGGTGCAGCAAAAATCCACAACAAAATATTAATAAATGTACTTATTAATAATACTAAGTGCAGATATTAACTGCATTGTTCATGTCCACAACTTTTAGTTGCAAATAAAAAGACTTCAGCAGCAGAGTAAAACATATTTTTATTCTGATAAGTTACACCAATCAAGTGCAGTAAAGGAATAAGAAAGCACTTGACTAAAACTTCATAGGAACAAGTATATGGTTGCTCCATCTGTTTTTTGCTTCATCAATCTGCTGACCTGCCTTCCACCCATCCAAGGATCGAATTTGAAACCCCCACAACTCTTCAACAACCATTTACCATTCACAAATCTAAACTTTTCTTTTAAAAAAAGGCTATTTCAAACAAAATATCCTTCGCTTAAAGTGTGTGAATGTGTTCAAAACATTCATTGCAAATAAAAAACTTCAGCAGCTGAATAAAACATATTTTTATTCTGATAAGTGAAACCAATCAAGTGCAGTAAAGGAATAAGAAAGCACTTGACAAAAACTTCATAGGAACAAGTATATAATTGCTTCATTTTTTTTTTGCTTCATCAATCTGCTGACTGTAAGGCCTTCAACCTATCCAAGTATCAAATTTGAAACCCCCACAACTCTTCAACAACCATTTTTCCGTTCACAAACGTAAACTTTTCTTTTTAAAAAATGCTATTAAAACCAAATATCATCCACTCAAAGTGTGTGAAAGTGTTCAAAATATTCATAAGGGTTAACCCACTTATTACTCTTCACTAAAACTTGTTAAGTAAATGATTTATGTGCATTCAAACAATAATGGTTGACATGGCAACATGTGTTTGTGTCTGTCAGTGTGTGTGTGTGTGAGTATTTATACCGTAATGCATAAGTATATATACTCGGCACGTACTCACCATTTTTTTCCCTGGCCGAGAATTTTCCAGAAAAACTCTCCAGAACCTGCAGCAGAGTTTTTGGCGAATAATCACAATTTTTTGGCAATTATTTGCGAGATTTTGGCAAATATTAGTGAATTTTTGGAGAGGTGTTTCTTTTTATATTTTTTTAAAAAAATTGGCGAGTTATTAGAAATTCTAAAGTATTGTTATTCGTCACTTGCATAGATATGCAATTTATGATGATAATTTTCAATGACAATCATCATAAATTCATAAGATTTATCAGTTGGCTGTTGTATTCGCATGATGATGCAATTTTGTACTCTATTTGTATTCAAATATAATATAAAACACTTCCTCAACGTTTTGCAGGCTCATGTGATACATTTTGTGACTATATTTTGACTAGAGCGGTGTCATCAATTTCTACCCAAGATGGTAGGTGAGGCCATTGCTTTCCTTTGGGTAAATGTAGTTGAAGGAAAGTGTCCGCTAGCTCATTTTGAAATTATTGATTTTTGAGATATTTTTTACTTGTGTGATTTTATTCATTTACCCAAATGACTCCATGAGTAGTCATTACTCTAAGGACATTTTTCCTTGTGTATTTTCGGTAATAATCACAAGGCAAGGGACCCACTTTTTAGCACACAAGCACC
The DNA here is from genome assembly GCA_019776745.2 of Taxus chinensis. Classification (NCBI taxonomy): domain Eukaryota; kingdom Viridiplantae; phylum Streptophyta; class Pinopsida; order Cupressales; family Taxaceae; genus Taxus; species Taxus chinensis. Next base: position 514,187,796 of record CM034151.1, read on the forward strand.
ATAAACATTTGTTAGTAGGGGGGAGGAATGCTGAATATAATTCATGACTTTAGGCTTCTCACCCTCTAGCTTCTTTACCCACTGACACATTAGCGGGCTACAAGCCAGCTAGCTCGATTAGGTGCCTCAATGTAGTGGCCCTCGACACTACTTTGGATTTTGAAAGAGGTGTATGCAAGGCAAGATCAATGTAAACAGTTGTTGGGGATTTGGTCTACTCATAACCTTGCGCTTCTAGCTATTCTTTAGATTTGAACTCTTTCCCTTCGGTGCCCTCGTCCACTTCATTTTCTTCAGAGCAAGAGCAAGTGATCACTATCCTGTTGGAGGTAAAGCCTTCTTCCCTCCGGTTCTCATTCTTGCTTTCTTCTGTGGTGGAGAGAGGTCCAAGTAGGTATAATATTCGGCATAAATGGTTGCCTTCTTGTCAGTTCTTATAGGAACTTCTCCCTCGAGGAACAGTTTCTCCATCTTTCTTTGGTCAGACAGGACTATGATAAGATCTTTGCATATAAAAGTTGAAAAAATAGAACAATATGCAGAACATACCACACCACAAGAGATATTTGTGGCCAAGATGCCCTTATATATTCAAAAATAGGAGAATACCCTTAAGGTAGGGCAACACCATACAATACTCCTTAGTGAAGGCATACTTAGAAAATTACTTTACAAGAATGTAAAGCTCACAAAAACAATTGAAAATCATGATATTAACTTCCCTTGCTCATTCCCTTTTTGTCCACGGAAGTGGAATGGGCTCAAGGTCTTCAATGAGAACTAGCGTTGAGAAGGGGACATTATAGTCCTCCCCTCCCAAAATTGCTTGCCCTCGAGCAATTGCAAGCTTGGATGCTCCAATAATTTGGATCTTGTACTTGTCAAATGAAAGAGATCTTCCCAAAACAAGCTCATATGCCCAAGTACCATCATACTATAATAATCAAAACATCTAAATCTCAGAGTTGTCAAGTGGAACAACCTCTACCAACAATTATCATGGTGTCTATTCCATCCATCACCCACATCTATATGCTCTCCCTCAATGAAGCCTTTAACCCAAAGCATGATAACATCTTTCATACACTCCCTTAAGGCCAAAGGTTGCTCCACAAGTGCTCACTACCGTGTTCCCAAGGTACCAATTTGCTCCTCTTGTGATGAAGGATCCTAAACACTTGCTTCATGCCTATAGCCTTGAGCTCCAACGGTTCCCATAATGTTACCGGGGGCTGATCCCTCTAAAGCATGGGACAACACAACTTGCATGTAAGCTAGAAACAAGTCATAACAGCCAAGAAGTCACTTGGAATTCCATCCAAATCAGCACTAGGATGGCTGGGAGGATTGTCTTCAATAGTGGAACCCTTCTGCTAACATTGTTATGCAAGGAAACCCTCTCAAATTGCACAAGTTACATTTGTTCATGACTGTAAATATCATGACCAGCAATCTAGAAATGATATAAATATGACAAACCCATACAAAATTCAAAAATGTGGTTGATGGAGAAGCGGTTGGTAGCCATACAAGGACTGAAAACTCTCCATTAGTCACCACTAATTAAAAAATATTCTTTCCCGTGACTAGGAACCGCTGCAAAATCACTTGTTTGAGTGCCCATGAAGTGGCGCCTTGGCTGATAATTATGATGACAAAAGCATTAGTACTAGAAATTAGGTCCATAGCTGTCCTGGATATGTTTCCGTTGTCATATGATGATATCATCTCATCATTGTTTCCATATTTGTCACCATGTGCTTCTAATGCTTGGAGAAGCATCTCTTTCATCTCATCATCACCAGCTGCAAACTCATCATCTTCCTCATTTACCTGAGCTGATAACAAAATCAGCTGCTCTATCACATCCTTGTCTTTTCTCTCCTTCATACTCTCTACCTCCCATCCAGGTTGTTTACACTTCTTTTTTCTCCATTCCTAGACTTGCACATAGAACAAACACAATAAAGAAAACAGGAGTTCCCATTATCACTTCATTATACCTTATAGACATGATGGCACTCTCTCTCATTGCTTTCAACCATCTCATAATCTCCCCTCAAGTTATAGATGTCTGAAAACTCAATCACGTTGTCCCAAACACAGCTGTAACCTTGCATTTACTTCTCCAAACTCGGAGTGATAGTGACTGGAAACTCCTCTACAGCTGTCAACAAAGTGAGAAGGGGGTTGGAAATGTTGCGTGTTGTAGGTGGAAGGATGGTACAGCAGTTGTCCCACTGGAAACGCTTCATGAAAATTCACGACAATATTATGGGGGCTGGAAACATCTCATTATTGATTGGAAATTCTCCCAACCACTGAAAAATATTCCATTTCATGACTATCCACATTTGTGTGGCAGCAAACAAAGTGTTGGGCAAACTGAAAATGTTGATAACAGCAGTACATTTTTTTATGACAGCGTGTCTTAAAACCCATAAAACATTACTTCTACTATTTACAATCATACCACCAATTTCTAGCTAGGCTACAATGCTTGGGGCAGCAAAGATAACATCCATTGTGCTCACTTCCAAATATAAAATTCATGAACTCAACATCCACTTTCATTGGAAGACTTCTTCTAAGAGCATGTACATGGATTAGGAGCTGAAAAATTCTATGAAGTGATTGTTGTTTTAAAATTGAAAGTGTAGGGGTTATCTTACCATGTTCTGTCCATAGGTCTTGCCTTCTTCCGGAAGTTCTCTCCATCCTCTTGGTTGTAGCAACTTGAGCTCTACTTGTCATGCCTTGAAGCACAACCTCTTGACCATCAAGTTTGAACCTCAACTCCATAGTTTGATAGTTTTGGGTAAATTCACCCAAAGAATGCAGCCATTGAACCCCACGCACTAAATCTTTGTCCCCAATACCAACAGCATAGAAATCTTCAATTACCTTGTGCCTTGCCAAAGCAATATTGAGGTGTTCAACTCTTTTAATGCGTAGGATGAAGAACTTATCAACAATGCAAATATTTGAATTAGGGAATCTATCCTCTCTAGATTCCAAAATATCACATGGATCCCAAACTTTCGTGTACAAGCAATTTGGAACTTGTATGAAGGTATCCATGTGCCCTTTGTCACTCAAAGTGTTCTTCATTCTATCACCATTTTCATTGTGTTGTTCATGATGACCACAAATATGTTGTGTTATACCATGAGGCAACAAACTTGACATAAGATCATTTCTTTCAGCACGATGCCCATGATGACAACACATTTGAAAGGACATAGTAGGAAGCCACAAATTCACAACACTTTCATACTCTTAGACTCTTCACTTTCAACAAGTGAAGACCTTTCCGCCTTGACTTCATCCATACTTTGTTGACACACGTATGGAGCATCTTCATGGTTCTTGCTAGAGTCATGAACACCATTAACTTGCTCCTTATAGGTTGTTCTAAAAATTCCAGCCAACTGAAAATCAACATTAGTAGCCAGTAAAGCTCTTTTCTCATGTGCATGTCCCTCAACATGGTCTTCTTAGGACTCCACCTCAAAACCCTCTTACAAATCTGATTTTTCTTTTTCCAGTTCATGCCCCATGATTTCTTCTTTGACCTCTTGAGGTGTTGATGTAACCGCTACCTCGGCTGGTTCTATTTCTTCTTTCAAGAGAAACCCTTTTGAGTTAAGTTCCTTGGCATATTCTTGTGGTCTAGGGTTTAACCCTAGCATTTTCATCCATGCACCGGTTGTCCCCTTGTTGGAACCATCAAATGTGGAGAGGGTCACTTTCACCAAGGCATGTTGAGGATCCTTTTGTGGCGCTTGAGATCCAGGCTCGGGCCTTGACCTACCCTTGCTTACTCCTATGAACTCCGCAAGTGAAATGGCATCACGAATTTCTTTTGGAAGAGCCCTATACTCATAGTTGGCCACAATGTTGTGACCCGCTGACTGTCGTGTTTCAACCTCTAGAAAGACTTCTTTCTTTGATAAGAACATAGGTCGTCAATCCATGTTCTCCCGTCTAAGTGCCCTTTCACTCATGTGTCCATTGTAGATTTTCCTCAAATGTTAGTTTTCGACCCTACAGGCTGGGAAGATCGATGCTCTGATACCACTGTAAATGCCCCTTTCCCAAGCTGAAACTGAAAATCAAAGAACTTGCACAAATCCAAATAGTAAACTGAAGCAAACATAAATTAAATTCCAAACCCTAGCAGCATTGTATAAATATATTTATTTAATGATAGAAATCGGCCACAAACTTGTTGGAAACAATTGAGAAACCCTTCAAAATAATATTCTTCAAATCTGAAAATGATTGCAAAAGAAAAGTACTGGAAGATATATCTTTTTACCCATCTAATATCAACTGGAAATTATTTCATCAACAGCAGTGAATACCCTTACAATTATGGATGGAAATGAAGGTTTACAAGCCCCAAAAGAAAGTACAAATGAAGATTTCAACTACTAAAAATAGGAGAAACACAATGATGGTTGAATTTGAAGTTATCGTGCCTTAGTAGACCCCAAATTCCACCTTAGGGCAAGTCGCCACCCTAGGAGAGGGCTGGAAATGCCTTCAAAATTGAATACAACTCTTTATGAGATCACCTTTTTGCAAGCTTGGGGGTTTTCGTCCTCAAACCAACCTACTATTGAGAGGTTTCGTTCTCAATAGACCTTCCAAGAGGGTTTTCGTGCTCAATGGATGCGAGAGAAGCAAAGATGCTCCCAACTCCAAGAGAATAAATTCCAAAAATAAGCATAACCTCTTACAAGCCAAGCGACCCCTTTTAATAGCTAGAGGTGGCGCCAAAAACCAAATAGAATCTTCTAAAGAGGACCGACCTCCTTGGGGACATAATAGTTCTTTTTTCCTTTATTTTTCAATTGTCTTTTCACCTATTCTCAGCCGACCTGACCATACTTAAAAAAATTACTTTAAAAGAATGCAAAGCTCACAAAACGAATGAAAATCATGACATTAACTTCCTTTACTCATTTCGTTTTTGCCCATGGGAAGTGGAATGGGCTCAAGGTCTTCAAAGAGAACTAGCGTTGAGAAGGGTACATTACATCCTTTCAACGTGAAAGATTAATAATCAATGAGAGTGGTCTTTGGAGCCGTATACTTTGGTGTGTTTAGTTTTCTCCTCTAAGCACTAGTCAACAAATCTTGGATATAACTCATTTATCTTCTTTGCCTTGGCCTTCTTGCTCCGAACCGAAGTTCCATTTGCACCCTTGTTGGGATTGATAGATGTGCGCAAGCGAGTCCATATTCGAGGAGCACGACAAAAATGAAGTATGTGATAGACTTTAGCCAACAAATTATTCGAGGCCTACGTGAATAAGGTGCTCTAGACATTCTTGTAACTCAATATTGGAAACATTCATGAAAAAGCACATAGTAGCCCATATTGACCTAGGCTTGTCAAATGCCACTATATAGAGGAATGTGTAGCAGAGAAAAGAAACAATAGGCAGCCCTTTTATAGGCAAGGGTCGAAGAGTATGCATTTAATGCTTGACATATTATTGTTCGCAAGGTATAAATCTCTTCAACTTTGAAGGAATGTCAATAAAATCTTAGCAACTTTGGGAAGGTTAACAGTGATTGGCCTTTCTTTTCTTCATTAATGTCAACTAATTTAGTAGTTGGTGCCACTTTAGCTCTAGGTCAAATGATTGCATAGCGTCTAGGTCTTGGGAACAAGAAACAATCTACCTTTTTAATGTCCCCAAATTAGGGCAATTCAATATTCACCCAAATTCATTGAAACCCTTATGCAAATTATCCTGAAGTATTCCAATGTCTACTATTCCTAACCCGGAGTGGGGTTAGAACTAGCGGAGGTAAATGGAACAAATCAGAAAATAGCTAGAACACACTAAATTAGCACCAATCTAATTATACACAACAGAATGTAATTAAATAATCAAACCACAAACTGCTGCAATCTTCTAAAATTAATTTCCGCTCAACCAACCAAGCAAAATACTTCAAACTTTGCATATTGGGGTTATAAAATATGAAGTTTATGAATGTAAAATCAGAATTAACCCAGCTTTCACCTAAAGTGCAGAAATTGTCCTACTACTTCTGCCAGCACAATTAGGGTTGGTTATGCATGCAACAACACCCCACTGATCACCAAACCTTGTGCACAAGCTCATAAAAATATATAGAATCAGATGTGAATCTTTTATGCACTCAATATGTTGAAAATACACCTTACCCAATCGCCTAGGGCACAAAAAATACAACATCAGCTTAAAGCATCAAATCAATACCAAGACAAGTGAGATCCAGCTCGCTAGGGCATGAAAGCATAACCAGAATTACCACCAAGCAATTTGCCACTAAAGATAAGATCAATGCATAATATTCAAATTTCACATTCACATCAAGTCGTTAGGGCACCAGAGAAAAACATACCAGCAATCATGCATGAATGGATCCTTCAACTAGCTTGGGTCTTCAATTTGCCAATAACTAGAACGGATGTTTCAGAGGACACAAGTTACTGACAGAAGCATGTCACTCCATAGCCCAATGGATGCAGAAGGCTACGGATCTCTTTGTTTAGCACGCAAACAATCCTGTGATGTCTCCAAAATGTTACCATATTTTCCACGTAGAGAATTGCTAAAAATAGCAGTCAGCCATTTTTGGAAAATTGACTATTTTTAGAAGGATTGGCTATTTTTAGAAGGATTGGCCTAAAATAGAAGTTTGCTGAAAATAACAATTGAAGTGGAAGCGTTGCTAAAAATAGTGCAGCTAAAGATGGAGGTGCTAAAACTAGAAGTCCAATTCTATTTTGAGGAGTGCATGAGTGGATGAATAAGATTGGTTTGATACGTTTAGCATGTTGTTGTTCCAAAATAGCCATGCGCCAGGGATAAAGGAGGAACAAATATATATGTAAAAAGCATGTTGTTGTTCCAAGTCAGATTGGCGCCAAAGATAGGCATAATAAAATAAATAAAAGAAGTTGCATGGTTTTAAATTAAACAAATTAAAGTTAACTGTTGTCCCTCCTAAAAGTGACGCCAAGTATGAAGGAAGAGACAAAAGGAAAAAGGAAAAAGCAAGAAAAGACAAAAGCAAGAAAGGACAGAGCAAAAAAGGAAAAAAAGTGAATTTTTGTTCCTTTTTAAAGTTGACGCAACAGCATAGGGAATAAATAAGATGAAAGAACAGCAGCCCGCGCATGGAAATTAAATAAAATTAATAATAGATAGTAGTCTATTATTATCAGCAGCAGTCAATTGGATAGAAAAAGGATTTTTGCATTGTAAACAAATATTCTTGAGTGTTGATTTGCTCTGGCATCTTTAGCCTTTGTATTTGCACCTCTGAATAAAATAAAGCTTCATTTTGCCCTCTCATATCATTGTTTTCAGATTGTTCATCGTGTTTGATAGGATATTGTGTTGCTTTAGTTTGGTATTCAATCGCTCTACCGCTGTCCTTTTTCCTAAACCTTTGAATTTAATTTTGTAAAATAGCTTAGAGTTGTGCAGGTGTGTGAATCTTTAAATTCTATGTTTGCAGAGTTATACATGCAAGTATCAAGTTTTGGTGTGTCACCCTTAATTCCCTTTTCCCGCATTCTTTCTCCCTTTTCCTTGTTAAAACTTTCGTTTTTTAGGTGATTCACAAGGGAACCAACCCTCTCTAGAGATTCACCTCAAACATAGGTTGCCCACATCCTTGAGGTGTTCTGATTTTGTCAACAGGAGAGAGAGTATACACACCATTCTCTATCAAGGTGCAACTTTTGGGTGACAACAGATCCTTCAACAACTAGTTTGGGTCTTCAATTTGCCAATAACGAGGTGGTGATGTAAAACACCTTTAGTAGAACATCAATGGGCATGCATCCCTTTTCTCCAAGCATGAAGAAATAACAATAATCATGATTAGCATACCCCCACAATGGAAGAGGTGATGTGACTTTTTATCCCTCCCTCCAAGAGTGGAGCTCCAAATGGGCCCTTTCTTTGCCCAATGCTCCCTTAGAATGACGACTCACTTTAAGGGTAAGTGACCATTAAAAAGGGGGTTTTCATCATGTAGAACATATCTCCTTTTTTTTAATATTTTTAACTTAATGATTAAAATCAAAAAAAGGTAAATTTAATTTTTTTTTTAATGAGCTCAATAGAGTTAACAAATTAGTAGTGAAGACTTGTGGGTGTTGTGCATGGTTAGATCTGCCCTCTAAGACTGACACGACTTGCATGTGTGGGGTTTGCATCCATTTTGGAGAGTTTTAATGTTGGGCGAATTAGTAGAGGTACAATTTTGGGAACTTTAATGGGGATTTCTCAAGATCAACATTATTTTTGTTCTCCTTATTTTTGTGAGTTTGTGCATAGTTTATTTGTGTGGATCGGAGCATTATTGAATGAGTTATGAATTTTTGAAGTTGCCATAATTTTCTGCAGACAAGGGTTTGACATAAAATCATATCTCCGGATCTAGGGCCGAATCTGATTAATCCAAAAAGCCAAAAATCTCAATTGCTATCAAACTGAAATTCAGAACGAAATCAGGCCACAAACTTGATATTTTCCAGAAAACCCTAGTTCAATACCCTAGGCCAGCGATTTAGCAAAAATAGCTTTTTCCACCTCAAAATACCTACAAAAAATTATGAAAAATTGTTTGCAAGTAAATAATGAATAATCAAAATAGGATCTCCTATCAGATTCGAAAAATATTAATTCTAGAATTTATTAGGGCAAAAACGTAGCAAAACTTGTAAATTCAATAACTTGCAAAATACTCCAAATTTTTGGGTAAATGATAGCTCAAACTGAAGCTTGAAAAATAAGTTTTCCAATGAACCCAAAATCAAAAATTTTCAATGGCGGGAAGTTATCCAAAACGGATCTGCAAGTCTAGAACAATGTAGATAAACCCTAGCTATAAGTGAAAGCTGCAAATACAATTTCGCCCCACTTAGGAAAGACCCAAAAAACGCCTCAAAACTGATCAAACACTTCAGATCTGATCTCTCATTGAATTTAACAAGAAATCGATGCCCTAACAATGCAAAAACTGGAAATGAAAGTTTCAACAATGCTCCCAACAAAACATGCATTATTTAGCCCTTATAGGTCTTCAAACAACTCACGAACCGGCAGCAATAGGTCTTCAAACAGCAACAACATCAATGGGCATTCATCCCTTCCTTCAAGCATGAATAAATATCAAATATAATATTCAGCATACCCCCACAATGGAAGAGGTGATATGACTTTATATTCCTCCCTCCAAGAGTGGCGCTCCAAATGGGCCCTTTCTTTGCCCAATGCTCATTAGAATTATGACTCACTTTAAGGGTAAGTGACCATTAAAAAGGGGGTCTTCATCATGTAGAACATATCTCCTTTTTTTAAATATTTAATTCACCTTTTTTAACTTAATGATTAAAATCACAAAAAGGTAAATTTAATTCTTTTTTGATGAGCTCAAAGGAGTTAACAAATTAGTGGTGCAAACCACTTTTATAATATTTTCCCCAACTTTATCCTTTAGTCCATGGGGAAAGAATGGACTAAAGGTCTTCAGTACCTATTTAGAAATGTCCCGGAGAAGGGGACATTACAACCATGTAGAATGATCCTTAATCAATGAATAATACTCAATTTCCTTTGTTTCCTTTTTGGAGGGACCCACCTTTACTCGCGTCTCAAACCTCGCTACGAACCATCTTAAACAGCCTTTGCAAGAGCAATCCCAACTTACTGAAATAACCTTGGTGAGGGCACTTGCTTCTTTGTAGAATTGGAAACAATAAGATCAAAACCTCAGCTAAAATACTCAACCTCATGTCAGCCCAATTTCTTTAGGAAAGGGGTGAGGTAGCAAGATGCGAAGTAATGAGATTTTTCACTTGAATGTGACCTCAGGCCTCAGAAACAGAACTTGGACTGGTTTAATATGTGAGGATTCATGGTGCAATAAAAAAAATACTCGCCATGATGCAATGAAAAGGCTCAAAACTTTGGTTGGGTAGCGAATTTTTGAACCTAGGGGTGTAACAAATCTTATAGGGCACAACCTGAAATATTTATATTTACGATGAGATTTTGGATAATAACAAGAACCATCCAAGAGGAGGAGGAATTCATCAAAACTCAAAAGGATAATGAATTAATTTTCCGAAAAAGCGGTTTAATAAAAAATACAAGTCAAAGAGAAAGAAAGGAAGAGGAATCGGGAGGAAAGATAAAATGAATTGTTGAACAAAAAAGCATTCTGTGCAAAGTATAGTAACCAGTCAAAAAAAATCAGTTTATCAGGTTGCAGTTAAGAAACGAATTTTCCTTATATATAATATTTATAATAAAAAAATTTCTATCAACATAAGTATATCATTTTATATTTTCTAAGACCCCAAAAAAGAAGTCAGGGAACTTTAAAAACCCCAATTAAAAGTGAATCAAAAGAGATTAAGAAATTAGCATGAAGAGGACATTTTTAATAATTAAAGATATTTTATGTCACAAAAGAAAGAAAGAAATTATATTAATGTCCATGAATGACCAAAATGCAGTCAATGAGACTTGAGAATACATCTAATTACAATAGAAAGTGCTAGGGTAAAAGGACCCTAGGTAGTAGGCACAACAACCAACTCAAAATAATAGACTAAAAGCACTCAAGTAAACATGGGTTAAACACAATTCAATAAACCTCTTAACCCATCCAATGAATCTACACATACAACTTACACAAGATTAGTGTGAAACCCCCTCTTCCATTAGAATAAACAAGATAAAATAAAAAGAACAAATTGTGAATGCAAGAAGAGTAATAAATCTAAAAAAATTAAATTAAATTTGTTCTATGTGGATCATGTTTTATCTTGTTGCCTTAAGAAAGCAGAACTTAGCATCCGATCAGACCTCCATTCACATTATCAAGCTGAGAAAAATGCATATTGTCCAGAAATAATTTCTTTTAAAGTTGCTCAAACATTTCAAGCATATTTGTGGACAAAAATGTCATGCTAGCAGTCTCTTGAGCAGCAATAGAAGGGGGAAACCAGAACCAATCAAGAAGATAACATTTGGCGCAAACAAGTCTACAGAAAAAAATGCCATGGGCATATCAGGAAGACTGTTGTCATGCTAAATGTCTAACATGCAAAATTGGAATTTTTGTCATGACAACTAAGCCCCCAAATTCCTCTCCCGGTCACTGTAAAACCTTCCTCTAGCCAGTCTACCCACAGTGGCATCATAATTATGGCTCAGAGGAACATGTTAACAAGATTTTCAAGTGTGTTTAATGTGTAAGGATGTATGCCTAAGGTGATTGAAGAAGTCACTAAGATTCAATGAAGAACAACTGCCCCCAGAGGCCTAGAAAGGGCCATTTTGCAACTGGTGAACACCCTCTGAAAGCTTATAGGGCAGATTCAAACCATCTGAAAGTTGTATAGGAAAGAAATGAAGTTGTCCAAGGTAGTTTAGGGAAAACTTGTGGAAGAAATTGATGTCAAGAATCAAGCAAGCAAGATCTGGTCATTTTGGGCACAGGGAATAAAGGCTCCAATGGCGAAAGCCAACTTGTCCAGATGATTCCAGGAGTTCCAGAAGGATTTGGGAGGCAAACAAATAATCAACGGAAAGCTCTTGAAACCCTCTACATGATGGACACATCACTTATGTTCCAAGACTCAAAAATTTTCTGTGAGAATCCTGGACACTACAGCTGCCCCTTCAAGGAAAGAATGAAATAGGCCATAAAAATGAAATTGTAGGCAGAATTGGCTCTAGATAATGGTTAGAATGATTTCAATAGGTGTTTGAGTCAAAATCATATAAGGTTTGACCCCAAAACACTCTTCCATGCTCCCAGGGCAGAAAAAGCACACTTGGTGTCCTCAAATGCATTCGATGGGTGACATCAGCACTTCAAAACTGCTTTACCACACTTTTTCACCCTTGGTGTCCCCTTGGATTGTCCCCGAGGTGCAAAGGGGAAAAGGGGGATACCAGAGTGCGAACCCCCGTCATTTTTGAGATTTCGCCTCTTGAGAACATGACTTTGGGTGTTAGGGTGAGCAAATAATAGAGATTTAGGTTGTCTAGCCCACTTTTCATGATCACCTAACCCTCCAGTCGCGCTTTTTCACCCTCTTTGTCCCCTTGGCTTGTCCCCAAGGTGCAACGGGGACAAGCGGGACACAAAAGTGCAACCCCCCATCATGTCAAACCTCCTACAACTCACCCCTCACCACTTTTGCACCTAGGTTTCCCAAATTTGCAATCTAACTTGTCCCCTTTCCATGTGCTTGAATCCAGGTCGCACCTTTTCACTCATGTTGTCCCCATTGTCCCCAAGTTGTAAAGGGAACAAGAGGGACACATAAGTGCAACCCCCTTCCTTTCATGTAGCTCCTGGTCACATAGAAAATAAGGTTTTGACCCCCAGTGTTCATTCCCAACCCCCTGGATCACCTCCACAAGGCACCAGAAGCTACCACTTGTCACCATATGGTGCAAATCGCACTTTGATGTCCCTTTGTCCCCTTTGTCCTCCTTGCACAGGTGCAACTCCACTTCAACCACATCCCAACCCTGGTTAAGTTATTGGGTCAAATGGGTGAGTTAAACTTACAAGAAAATTGAATAACTCTCCTCCTCTATCAACACTTAGTCATTTTCAAACTTTCAAATGCTATTGTTATTCCCTCCAAAACCTCAATTGTTGCACAGCATGTATGCTGAAAGTTTCCCAGAACATCAAGCTTCCAAAACTGAAAAATGCTCATATCTCCAAAACAGTGCACCCGATTTCCACCAAAATATGTCGGTGCACTCCTTCCAAAAATGCCTTCATGATGTCTGTAAGAGCACTGCAATTGATGCTCTGTACAATTTACAGTAACCGCTTGAAATTTTCAGCCTCAAAAGTTGCCTTTTCAGATCTACAAAGGTTCTGCGAATGAAAAACCTCAAAAACTGGAGCAAAAGGTCCTGAAGTAAAACCTGAACTTTTGAGACTAATTTTGTTGCAATCCGACACCCAAAGACCTCTGTCTAAAAATAGTAAGTCTGCAAGGCTTCACATGTTCGAATATTGTAAGTTTTTGAAAACAAAAATTTGCAGTACTCGTGATACTCCAAACAAGCAAAAACCGTCAAAAGGTGAAAATCGTGAAAACTTACTAAAAATGGCCATCCTAGTCAGGACTTGCTAAAAATGGTAAGTCTTGCAATCAGGCTCAAATCACTTATATCAACTCACATTCCGTCTCTATTCGTTGCTTTTTGCCACAATTGCAAGGTTGGGAAGTTGTCTCGTGGTTCAAACAAGAGAGAAAGCCCTCACAGGCTCCCAAAACATTAGTCTCCAGGTTAATTCTACATGACACACTTGGATGCAAGAAAATGGATGATTTAACTCATCCTAATTGTCACAAAAGGAGATCACCATGGTTGAAGGAAAATTGTGAAGTTCAAGAGAGTCACGAGGAGAAAGGCTACTGAGGTACCTAAGGCCATCAAGAAGTCATCACAAGTTCACTTTGTGCAAGTTCCACATCAGTGTTTTTGAACACTTATTCAATACTTCAGAGTATGTTTACACCTCACACAAGAAGGAGATTGTGTCACAATGTTTCGGTCCAATAAGAGGTTTGAGGCAAAGAATTTCATTCAGAGAGTAATTCTTGTATCTGAAAAAGGACCTATCTCAATGAGGAGTAGATGAGCAAGAAGGTGTTTGAGCATCCTAAGTATGATTCCATTCATAAAAGAGACATCTTTGTCACAGAGGTGAATTTTGGAGCCATAAAGGATAAGGGGATGATCTCCATTTCCTAACTCCGACTTTGAGTTCAAGAATAATCATGTTTGCAAAAAGGATCAAGAAGTCTCAATTTCCACATAGTGCAATTCACCTAGTAGTGTTTTTGAACGCTCATTTGATGCCTTGCAGTGTGCCCGCATCTCATAAGAGGAAGCATTTGCAATCACCAGGACGGTCAGAGACCAAGAATTTCATTCAGGGAGCAATCCTTCCATCTGGAGGAGAAATCCTTTTTCATTGAGTAACAGACAAGCAAGAAAATGTTTGAGCATCTTGTAGTTGATTGCATTCAGAAAGGAGACACCTTTGTGTGATCAAAGAGAATCATCAAGTTCCCATCTCACTATAGTTTTCATAACAATGTTTTTGAACACTTGTTCAATACCTTGGAATGTGATCATGTCTAGCGGAAGAAAGAGTTTGCAATCTCAGTGTCCCAATTCAACAAGTGATCAAGGGCAAGGAACTTCATTCAAGATCCATCAGAAGCAGGATTCTTCGTCAACAAGATGCTTTCCTTGTCTCTGGATCATCACTTCTCAGGGAGCAATCCTTCCTCTCTTGAAGGAGAAACATTCTCTCCCTTCATTGAGAATGTACTTTTTCACTCTTTTGTCTTATTCACTTAAGTGACTTAATGTTGCATTGTAAAAGTCCCTTTTCAAAAATAAGAAAAGGACTTAGTTTCATTCCTAGGGAATTTGAAAATTCACATGGTGGTGAGATGAAATGTCATATGGGAGGACGAGGAAGAGTCGTTTGTAATGCTATAAATTGGAATGGCTTCTCCATTCCGATGAGTAGATGACTCAATAAACCCAATAGATAGTAAGTTGTAATGGCCTCTAGCTCATCACGATTACTTCCAAACTGAACTGAAGCTACCGATTTCTATGCTAAATCACTGTGATAGAGGTTCAAACGAATACTCGAAATCTTCCTGAAATATCTTCCTACAATTTCCAACCAGCCATCTAATATTTACCTCTGCCAATAGTTCACACAGTTTCATTCCCAGCTGAAACTAGGAATGCTTCATTGATCAAAAGAGTTAGTATCTTTCATGTGCAAATCATTATCATACCAGAAAACACTAAATCAAGTAATAAACCACAACGAATTCCTTTCTCAGCTGCTCAGAAATATGCTCTATCTATGTCTGCCCAAAAGGCTTCAAAGAACCCCAATTTACCATCAATCCATACACCAACATAAATTTCCAGACCTAGGAACAGCTCAGCCATAATGGAGTATGCAAACATGAAGGAGATTACTACCATTTAAACATAAGCCATGTGCCAAATCCAGTCGACATATTTAGGTACAAATGAGCATGAAAATTGACATAAAAAACTATTAGTATTAGATTCAGCACAGCCCCACTCAGATCACTGATTTTTGAGAGCCCAAGCACAACAAATTTATGCAAGATCCCAGCCACTAAGCACAGAATTGTATAGACTTGAGCTGAGCATAGAATACCTGGGAGATCGCTGCCAGCTGCCAAGTTAACAAGTGAGGGCATTCAAATGTGGTTGCTGGAGTTAGTAAAGAACAGCAGCTCCTTTACACTTCGAAATCAGCCCATAACATCCCAGATGAAGTCGCTATTTTAAACAGCAATCAAACTTAAAAGATCAAACACCAGTCATCAAACATCTGGGTAAATCGCTTGTTATTTTTGGCTCCCAATATGCATTCCCAAACATCCAAACAAGTCGCTAAAACCCAGGAGGGGATGGCAGATTTAATTAAATGAAAATCAAACCTTTGTTTACCTGATATGACCCACAAACTTGCTCCTAGCAGGTCGCTGTAAATAAGAGAGCAATTACTAATCGAATTACTTCAAAAATGGCCCAAGAGAGTTACCAAACATTGCCCAGATTGTCACTGCACATGAGCATACAGAGATCTGGTTATTTATCATTCACAAACAGTCCACAACTACTCAGGCATAGGTCACTGCAATATAGGAGTTATAAATCCAAGTCGTACCACTTCATAATGCATTTAAACAATCATATGGAGTTCGCTGAGGTACAAGAGATCACAATCATACAACCAGCCAATCGAATGACATAGAAAATTGCATTTAGATCAGTCCCTAAATCATCATAATGCAAATCGCTGCAACTGGAATGAATTTCATACATCAAATACACAAGATATGCATAGATCTCAGTTACTTCACTTCAAGGAATAACCTAACTCCAGCTGGTCGATTTTACCTTAGCTATCACATACAAAATAGCTCACACATATCAATAACAAGTCGCCAAAGCTAGGAAAGGAACACTCCAACAAGTCGACTTGCAAAAGTATCAAAACACCTCAATTAAATATCATAACCAGTTCACTAAAAACCTCCCACGATCTCCCAAGCATGAGAGAGAGAAGGATAACATCAATGGGCACGCATTCCAACTCCAAGCATGGAGTATCAAATAAATCACATCATAACATAAGTCTAACAATGATCTTAGCACTCCTTTTATAAGTAAAGAGGCACAAAATTCGAAATCCCTAGGAGAGGGAAATTATTAAATAAAAGCAATTTATTTTCCTTAGGTGTGGCATCTCGTTTTCAAAGGGTGATTTTAATCATTTAAAAGCCACTTAAATGTTCATTTAATTAATTCCCGCATTTAATTTTTACTATTTTGGGAATTAAATTAAATAATCTTCTTAACTAAACAATTAAATAATTATTGTTTTCTAATATCAAATGATAAAAATCACTCTCTAGTCAATAATATTTAATTCTTTAATAAAATTTTTCCCCTTGCAACATCCCAAAGCCCACGGGGAAAGATAGGCTAAGGGTCTTAACCAAATGGGGACATTACAGAGAGGAGTAAGGTAGTGAAATCTAGAAAGATGTCCTAGCTCCTACCTTGTGCTCAAAAAAGGTCGTCATGTTCCCATCTTAGTGTAGACCTTATAATAGTGTTTATGAACACTTATTCAATACCTTAGGTGTCACTGTCTCGTAAAAGAAAGAGTTGCAATCTTAGCATTTCTAATTCAATAGGTGGTCCAGTGCAAGGAACTTCATTCGTGGTTCACCAAGGGCCAGTTCTTCATTGGCAGAGGCTTCTTCTTCATCAAATTGATCAACTCTTCTCTCTGTCTCTTCTTTCTTTTCTCTCCATATTCTAATTCTTCATTAAGAGTACTTTTTCACTATTTTGTCTGATTCACTTGACCTTTAATTTGACATTGTAAGAGTTAATTTTTCATTAATAAGAAAAAGGCTCACATTCATTCCCTAGGAATATGAAAGGTCAGAAGTGAATGAGGAAAGGCGAAAATTCATGTGGTAGGGGAGATGAAGAGACATTTGTAATGCTATAAATTGGAATGGCGTCTCCAATTCGAAGAGGTTGGTAATTGTTGATTGTTGATTGTTTTTAGACTTTGTATCACTACTAGTGCAAGCAATAATGCTACATTTCTTCTATTTCATTGCCCATGTTCCTCTATCCTCTCTACTCTCCAACTTTGCAAGCATTGTGATCTTGTACAACAAAGAAGGAACTTTGTGTCCTTGATTAATGGATCTGTAGGACTTGGTGTCGTTAGTTTATTAGTCTTGCTGATTGCTTATACTGTTGTGTTCTTCTCAATGAATATGGACCTACTCTGGCTAATTGTGTGTTAATTATGTAAGTCTACTTACAACATTAACCCTCTCTCCATATTTCTCCTACTCCTATTTGGCTCCCTTTACAAGAAAATTCCTCCCTTGTACACTGTACAAACATTTTGCCACAGGTTTAGTGGAGTATTCCTGTGTGATCCCCGACCTAACGGCCACCCCACAGTATTAGTTAGTTTATTTATATTCAATAATGGGAGCCTCCCCATACCCAAGAAGGAGGGACTTAGCCCCATAACCATTGGTGAAAACCAATAATTTGCACTCCGACAAATTATTTCACCAACACATGCCAAAGCGACTGGGGCAAATAATTGATCTGAAATGTGACAAAAATGACACAACTCCAATAATGACCCCATAAAGTCGATAGCAACCCGAAGACACAGCACGACCCATTAGCAACAGTTGTTCCATTGTGAACGGATTACAGGCCCCCCAAACGTGAGATGGCCCATGGCCAGTGCGTTTCTTGCAATTGTGGTGCAAAGAGAACAGCAACAGGATTTTCAGGATTCCAAGATCCACAGACTCCCAAACTATTTGGACAACCATCCATGTCGAGTTTTACCTATGCTGGATCCCTTGCTTTCTTCAAAACATCAACTATGCAACTAGAAGTACATATTTGTCTTCATACCTTCAATCAATAAAATCTGAAATCAGCGTCTAGTGGATTGTCTAACAAAGGCCACATTATAGTTTCTTTCAGAGCCATCTTTGAGATTGCAATTGTGACGGATATCATTAGCTTGAATGCGATAATTCCAAACTAGGATGACCTCTTTTCTTGCAATAATAACACTTTACTTGCTTGTTGCATCTTTATTTGATTAACCATTAATGGTTATGACTCTCAATGCGGGAGTGATAGTGCACTGAATTCATGTGAAATAGATGTACCTTTTTGTTGTAACGCAATTTTCTTTTCTACGTCAAGAGATGCTGAAATCATATCATTCGCAAGGCTAGTCCAATAAACGGTATCTAATTGTAGTACACCAAATGTACATTGCTATTACAAAGAAGTCAAAACTTTTTAACAATGGGTTTAGAATACTTCGTCATCAACTGGAGGTTAGAACCTGTTGCTAATTGTTTGAGAAGAGATATGATATTATTTATATGTACCTAGAACATGGTAGCATCGTCAGTCAATCTATAAGCATCAAAGTAGAAGTTGAAGCTGGTAGCAATAGTTTTTAGCGATTAACATGAGACGTTGGAATGCGCCTAAACAACCTATTCAAGATTGGATCTCCATAATTGTCTGTTAGATGGAGTTCAAAATCAGAATTGTAGCAGGTTTGAGGTCCATATCTTATTAGAATTTGGTAGGGGTCTGCCCCCACTCGCGGAATATTTCCTTTCTAACAATTTGGCAGCATTGGTGGGTTGTTTTTCTTTTCCAGTGTATGGTATCAACCACCACAGTTATTTATGCTCATTAATGTCTCATCATGGATTTTAACTTTCCAGGTATGAAAGTTGAAACCAAAATATTCTACTTCCATTAGTTGATTTACATGAAATGGAAAATACAAAACAACAAGTCCCTTGGCTAAGAAATAAGTGATGAATAACCTATTCGAAAATGTCCTCACATTTGAGACTATCTCCAAACCACTTACAGTCGAATCTTACTAAACCTTTGAAAAACAGTCTTCCAAATTCGTTTTGTGCAACGAGCTTACAAGGATTCACGATGGGATATTTCTCCATAGTCTGCCTCCAGCCAGGTAAAAGATCTGCATTTGTTAGGCAGTATATTACTAAAGTTGCACATAACACAAATCGTATATAAAGCATGTTTAATGGAGAGTTAACATCACGAATGGTAAATGACAACTTTATTTGCCCTCAATGCGAACCACTTGAGACAAGGCCTTGCTTGACTTCTGCTGACTTTGTTCTAGAAAATGGACCTAGCATATTTGAATTGGACAAGTATATAATAGTCATCGCTACACTCGATAACTCTCGCTTCTATCCTTCATAGGGATGATATCTTGAAAATAAATCTTTATAGAGCATGTTTCTCATTAACCGACACACAAAATCTCAAATGTTATTACCTGCTGAAGGCCAAACATTTGGTCCAGAAAAACGCTTTGTTGCATGAGGATCATCCTTAGCCACTTCAACTCCAATATAATACCCTTCTTTACAATCTCCTGGTTACAAAAAAGAAATATACATAAATATCAATGCTCCATGCGTCTCAAGGACGGGGGGGCAGGAACACAAAAAAAATCCAGAATTTTGGGGACGAAGGGGAGAGCTATTTAAATAATAAATGAAGATCAATATCTTTATAATAAAAATAATTAAAAATTAAAAATAACTTAGCCAAACTAAAATAAGAAAAATAATTGAATAAACAAACAAAAACAGCAGTATAGTAAATAACTATTTTATGGTGGGAAGCAAAAAAAAGCACTCTGAAATTTAGAGCAAGAAACTTAAAAAAACAGAAATTCATGAACACATTGCGAGTGCGAAAAAAATAAAACGAGCATTTTAGGGTTTTATGTTTTAATAGTTCTAAACTTCTATGTTTTTATCTACACCAGTTTTTTTTGGGTTTGTTTTATAAAATGACGTTCAATAGTCAGGGACTGGATGCTCCCCTTCTCGGGGGGGGGGTTGGAAGAGGAGGGAGACGTGAGGGGCATGTCCCCTCCCCATCCCAAGAATAATGGAAATATTGTCATTGATGTCAAAGGGGTTGCTGATGTCACAAGAGAATGCATGGAATAGAAGTCATTGATGTCAAAAGAGAATGCACAGCGATCAGATTTAATATAATAACAATGAATGTAATGGTCATTAAAAGGAGAATGCACCGCGATCAGATTTAATACAATAACAATGAATGTAAAAGGAGAATGTTCAGCAATTACAGTGATCAGATTTAATATACAGTGGTCAGTCATTAGATTTAATATAACTGTGAATATAATGTACAGCAACCACATTGTAGAGCAGCAATTCATCTATTAAAAGGGAGCTGTTTATTTAAGGGACAGCATTTAATTAGAAGGCACAAGAGAAATATTTTTTAGGCCCCCGATTTTGGCGCTCATGTTTGGGACAAGTTGACCAAGTTAAAAAGAATTCATTTTGGCGCCCAAGGATTTTTAAAAATGAAGGGTCAACTCTTTTTAAAAAGATGTGTCCATTGAAAATTCATTATCAAGGGGCTATACAAGATAGATAAGAGGATGAAGAAAGAAAAGCAATAGAAATGAATTTGATACATCATTGAAAAAAAAAAAGTGAGTGTAGAGCAGATTTTTACGAAGGACAGATTTTATGGACAATATCATTGAGAGAAGAAGATGAGAAGCGGAATAACCATCATCCAGTTGAAGAAGCAACTACAAAAGGTGGAAATTTATATTGTTGAGGTCGGTGCCTCACAAAATTGGGGAGTGGTGTCTCCAGTGGGTTGGTGCTCACGAATTGGCTAAGTTGGTGCTTGGTATTGGTGTCTCCAGTAGGTTGGTGCATACACGAATTGTAAAAGAGTTTTATATATATAACCAAATATTTTGTCGTAGTTTTTTTGTTGAAAGGGTTTCCACGTAAATATTGTGTTCCTCGTGTTGCATAATTTTTAGATCTTGTGAGATTGTTGTTCTTGTTGGCTAGATTTTCTACACAGCTGAAAACCTAGGCAGTCATGAGATAAATCTCCCTCATTTACCGGTGACGCTCCCGTGTAAAATTTTGTCAGTTATATTTCCTAATATCTATTTATTGGTATTACTTTAACTATGTAGCTCATGAACCATAGCTAAACATTTTTGCAGCAAGTAAGCAGTTGTAAGCAATATGTGCAGGAAAGGGAAATAATTAAATGCAAGAAGAAAGGAAAGGAGATGTGCAACCCAACCAATAGTTGACAGAGTTGATTACATGCACATGGAAGAAACAAATAGATCTTAAAATGTAGAATTTGAAGCAAGTGAAAGTTTCAAATCTAGATCTAAGACAACACAAAGTTTATGCATAAATCTAAAAAGAAATAAGAGACGAATGCACCGTTGACACAAAGTTCTCCAGAAATCTCTTCTCTATTCCTCTGCTTGCACAAAGCTATCAGGGGTTTCAGCTCAAAATCTGGAACACAAGAATGTTGATTACAAATTCCGATCCTTTAACCAGTAGGTTCTTCCTCTATTTATAGTGTATAGAGGGGAAATTACAAATAGGAAACTATAACTGAACTAGCACATGTGAAAGTTGTAAAGGAACAACTGGCAATCTCCCTCCTGGAATTCCTCTTTGTATGATTTATAACTGAAAAATAGAACCTTTTATTTTGCATGTCTGCCACTTATTTCCAAGTAATTGACTTCTTCGAGTAACGGATTTTAAACCAATCACTTGAGTTTTATAATTTAATTGATTGCTCAATTACTTTGTTGGAAAAAATAAAAGAAAGAGGAAAAGAAATAAGAATAAAGTTGCAACCCTCTCAGTCTTGTTCTTCTTCCATATTTTGCATGTGGTTGACTCTTTTGCCTTTAATTCTCACCAAACTGGATCTGGAAGCTATGCATGACTGTGATTTGCTTGTGGGTATTGCCTTTGACATGTCTTCCCTCTTATCCTTTAAGCTTTTGCAGTTCTTCTCCAGTACATGCACCAATGTAATGTTTGTCGTAATTCAAACAAAACTCATCATTTTTATTTTTAATTGCATATGAGCAATTTTAAATTCCGGAAAACACTCTGGGTGAATGCAAATACATGTAAATTCAATGAAGGCTTCAACTGGAAGATTAGGAGCACATGCACAAGATCCTAGAAGGAATTTTCCATGCACTGACTTTTACACAGGCTGCGTTAGAAACAAAAGGATGATTTTTTGTCAAAAGCCTTTGCAATTATAAGATCTGGATCTGTCAATTGAATCAGTGATAGGTTCAGAGCCTGTCTATATCATTGACTTCAGCAAATCTGGAAGCTATGCATGATTATATTGATCCTTTTCTTTCACCATGCTTCAACATGGCTGGAACAATCTTTGTCTGAGTTTTTTTTCTTTTAATTCTGTCGGAATCCCTTGCAATTGGATCAATTTGTGCAGATCTGACAACTTCTTCAGATTCAGAAGATATATTCAATGTACCTGACATTGATTTGAGCACTTGTGATGAATACCTGCAATTTATTCAAACAAAGATAAGAGTCCATGGCATGAATACTTGATTTTTATCACCAAAATCTGCATATAAAGCCTGCTGCCCTAAATTTGAGGTTTTGTTTGCACACAAAGCAAGCAAAAATATTATTTAATTCCCCTGGGCACATATACCAACATGCAGATGCTCATAATGGCAAAAATTAGGCTATCCTAACTCTAGGTGCCAAAACTAGAAGCTTCCCAGCAATGGAAAATAAAATTTAATGCAAAAGCCTCATTTTGGCACCAAAACCTGTCCGGGCTGCAATCTTCATCAAAAAGAAATAAGTGCTTCTCCTTTATGGCATCACATGCTTATATAACCTCCAGCATGTTATTTTTAATAATTGCCTCTTCCTATTTCTGACAATTTAATTAATTAATAGCCATGTTTATTCATCCAATTTGAGTGCCCAAATTTGCATAATGCTGGTTGTTTTTTAAATTATTTATTTTTAACATGCATCCTTGACTTCTCCTTAGCTCTTCCACTTGCATTGACTTTCCTTCTATTTATCGCGCCAAAGTTGGATGAATAAACCCAAGGTGGGTCGCACTTTTTGGCAAGAGGAATTGCTAAAAATAAGAAGTCAACTTGATGGGAATTTTCATCTTGCACTGCAGCTCCAAAAACCCCCTCTTCCACTTAAGTTATTTGACTTTCATAATGGGAATTTTTACCCTGTAAGGCATGTAAGAAATTCCCGCCTACCTGCCACTGCCAAAATTCCCACTAGCAAATTAAAACATCTCCCAAAAAGTGTGACTTATATTAAACATAGCTTCCTTCGATAAAGTGTAACTTGCATGGGTGAATAAACCTCTTTGGTAGGAAAAGTTAGCCTACTAGGCAGGCAGAAAATTCTCATCGGTGCTTTAAGTGATTTTTCTTTATTTTATAATAGGAATTTTTACCCTACAACGCAGGTAAAAAATTCCCACCTACTTGCCGCCTTTAATATTCCCATTGCAGCTTAAGTGACTTTGACTTCATGGGAAAAAGTACCCTACAAGGCAGGTAAGAAATTCTCATCTACCTGCCACTACCAATATTCCCATTGCAGCTTAAACCCATTCATTCCAAAAAGTGTGACTTGCCTAGGAGAGGTTTTTGTGCTTGACTTCATCTTTTTTCGTCAGAAGTTTGCATTCTGAGGCTAATTCCTTCTAGTGCAGCGGCCGTAAATGATCTTCAAATGCTACAGGAAATTAAACAGACTATACAGGACGAAGAACGGACCCAAGGGAATTAAACAGAAAGACCACGGGGAAAACCGGAGAAAAACGCAAAAGAAATAAATAAAAACGAAAAACATTGCCAAAAGTCACAGACAAAGCTCTGAATTCATTCCTGGTGAAAATCCTATTGAAATGTGTGGATACTGGCATACAAAACTTCAACAGGATTCAACCGGAACACAATTTACTTCAAACGGGGCTTTATTTATTTAATAAATAATTAAATAAAAATTTCCCGCAGACAAAACTTGGTGGAGGGATAAAATGAGTTTTAGCATCTGGGTATTTGTCGAAATTGGCTCATATGGTTCACTGGAAATATCTTAACATAATACAGACATCTTCTAGCAATAAAAACACAAAAAGACCCGTTATTTTAAAAGAACGAAAATTTTTAAACATGGGCTAGTCTCAGATTTCAAGGTAAAATCTGGAGACACTAGTTCTAACTATTAAAGTTTTGAATTATTAAAAATTTATCTTATACGGATTCACCCCCTCAGTATAAGCGTGTGTTTAACAATTGGTATCAGATTCGGTTCCTTCAGTAATAGTCTAATCGACGGAAGGTAGATCTCGGCAACACACATGGCCAGTAATCAAGTACCAGAGAGTTTCGCCACAAACAAGGCTCCGATATTCGATGGAACAAATTATGCTTTCTAGAGCATACAAATGAAAACCTATCTAATGGCTCTAGGATTTGATATTTGGCAATCGATGGTAACAGGATATATAACTCCTCAGACTCCACTGACGGATCAAACCGGAAAGAGGGCCAGTGAAAACAACGCCAAAGACTTGAATGCAATATTATGTGGTTTGTCTGAATCTGAGTTTGTCAAAGTTTTGCATTGTGACATGGCAAAGAAGACATGGGAAAAACTACAGAATATCTATGAGGAAGACACCAAAGTAAAGCAGGCCAAGCTCCAAACCCACAGAAGGCAGTTTGAGAGTCTAAAAATGAAAGAAGAAGAGAATGTTGCAACCTATCTTCTTCGTGTGGATGAAATTGTGAATACCATCAGAGGGCTCGGTGAAAATATAGAAGAACCAATAATAGAACAAGAGGTGATAAGGTCTCTCCCCTTAAAATTGATCCTAAGGTTTCTGCAATTGAGGAAATAAAAGATCTAAACACGCTAAAGATGGATGAGTTACATGGAATCCTCACAACATATGAAATGAGGATAAAAACAGAAAAGTCGTCAAAGCGAGAAGCTGCCTTCAACGCTTTAAAAAGGGTTAAAAATGTAAAACCTGAGTCAAGTGATGAATCAAAAGAAGAAGCTCTTTTTGTGAGAAATCTGAAAAAGGGATCTGGTAAGTATAAAGGTAAGCTTCCTTTCAAATGTTTCAATTGTGGTGAGATAGGGAATTTCACTACTAAGTGTCCTCATGCAAAAGATGATAGTAGTGATGAAGAAGAACATGCTAAGGTAGGAAAGAGAAAACATCCATACAAAAAGAACTATAAGCCGGGTAAATATGAAAAGAAGAAAAGCTCCAACAGGCATAAGAAAAGCCTCTACACCAAGGAGAGTAGCTCAAAAGAAGAGAGTGATAGAGAAGAAACTCTTTTCATGGCAATAGAAACAAATAAAGATGAAGACCAAATGTTTCTGGAAGAGGAAGAAAATTTCGAGGATGAAGGAGAAGTGGATGTGGAAGAAGAACTTGTTTGTGCCTTGGGTGAAATAAAAAGGCTTAAGAAAAAGAGCTTGAAGCAAAAATTACAGCTTTAGAAATATGAAGAGGGTGGAAATTCGCATTCGAACATATCTCAAAGCTTCGAAGAGTCTGAAAAGATTATTATCAGTCTGAAAAATCAATTAGAAGAGGCTAAAAGAATTGAGGAGGTAATAAGAGATCAGCTGAAATCAAAAGAAGAAAATTGTGCTAAGCTTGAATTTGAACATGTTGATTTAAGAAATGAATTGGAGAACTCTAGTGATAAACTAAAAAAAGAGCTTAAAATTTGAAAAGAGCATCGAGGTCTTGGATAACATTCTTAATAGCCAAAGGTCACCATGCATCAAGACGGATCTTGGTTATGAAGAAAAACAAGAGGTTACTAAGAAGTATTTGAATTCAAAAATTGTTGAACCTCCGAAGAAAGAAGATAAAACTCCTCATAAGAACAATATTCCTCAAAAGGATAACAAAGATGAGAACAAGTGGCATAAGGTCCCCACAAGAAACTTCAGAAGATCCTTCTATCCAAGGCAGCCTTACATGATCAGGTATCAAAACTCCTTTTATGGCTATTGTTTCTCGTGCAACAATTTTGGTCATAAGGCAATAGATTGTAAGGTTCAAGCAAGGAATAATGGTTGGAATAAAAGTGCTTATGGTTATTCAAGTAGAAATCATAACTCATTTGCTGCACTATCGAATTACAATGATTACGATATTGTGTGTTACAAGTGCAACAAAGTTGGTCATATAGCACGATATTGTAGAAGTGTTTCTGTAGAGAATCCAAAACAAGCCAGGAAAGTTGATACCCTAGCCAAGCTGAAACAGAATCTACAAAAGCTTGGAAGAAGAAACAAAAGGAAGAGAAAGAGAAAGCTATGCTTGTTCAAACTGCTTTTCATGTACAAAATGAAGAGCAACATTGTTACATTGATAGTGGATGCTCGAGCCATATGACAGGAGATAAGAGCAAGTTTCATTCTTTGAAGAACGTAAGCGGAAGAACTGTAAAATTTGGAGACAAAACTACAGCAAGGATAATAGGCAAAGGTAATCTCAGTCTCAATGATGGAAAGACAAAAATTGAGAATGTGTTGTACGTTGAAGGGCTAGAGCATAACCTCCTAAGTATTAGTCAAATGTGTGATCAAGGACACATCCTCACTTTCCATCCTCAAGGTTGTGAAGGAAAGTTGATTCAGGAAGATTAGTTACAAATGCAAACAGAACCACAAATAACCTATATGTGCTCAGTGAAGTTAAGAAAGAAAGACGCTATATGATACAATCATATGAGAGTTGGTTATGGCACAGAAGAATGCACCATATGAATTTTGACAATTTGGTGAAAATCAACAATAAGTAGTGTGTGAGAGGCATGTCAAAAATCACAAAGCCTTCAAACACCATTTGCAAGCAATGTCAGCATGGAAAACAAACTAGAGGCAGATTCAAATCAAAGGAATATTCAACAACGAAGCCTTTAGAATTGATTCATACAAACTTGTGTGGACCCACAAGAACTCAAAGTTTAAAAGGTGAGAGTTACTTCATGTTCTTAATTGATGACTGTTCTAGAATGACATGGGTTGCTCTTCTAAAGGATAAATCTAAGGCATTTGAGAACTTTGAAAATTTTAAAGCATTAGTAGAAAATGAAATTGGGTTGAAAATTAAGTGCGTGAGATCAGATAGAGGAGGAGAATTTCTTTCAGACCAACTCGGAGAATTTTGTGAGGAACATGGAATAAGAAGACAACTCACAGTTGCACAAACTCTGCAACAAAATGGAGTTAGGGAAAGAAAGAACCAAACAATTCAGGAGATGGCAAGGGCTATGTTGAATGAGTCCAAATTGTCACATAGGTATTGGGGAGAAGCAGTTAACACAGCGGTTTACATCCTTAATAGAGGACAAATCAAAGTAAACAATACCAAAACATCTTACGAACTATGGAAGGGTAGACCAGCTACCATTAAATACTTTAGGGTGTTCGGAAGCAAGTGTTATATTAAAAGAAATGATGAAGATTTGTGAAGGTTTGACTCTAGATTTGATAAAGGTATTTTTCTTGGATACTCCTCAAGGAGTAAAGATTACAGATGTTATAATAAAAGACTTCAAAAGATTGTTGAAAGTGTCGATGTAAGAGTGGATGAGTTCAGAAAACATAAGCTGGCGACACAAGTGATCACTCAGAAGAATCAGACCAAAATGAAGTCAAAGAAAAAATTGAAGAAGAACAGGAAGATACTAAGTGATCCGTAAATTTTTGTTGAAAATTATATCAACCACGGAGCCCCATAGGCAATTAATTCCTTATCCAAAATTACCCCATTAAAAATCAACTTTAATCAAATGCAAAGCAAGAATAATAATCACAATGCAAAAGGGTTGATAACAGAGTTCGGCCAAATACCTGCGTCTCCGGGTTCAGAAACCAAACCGGTTTAGCATCCACTTCCGAATTGTAACTCTAATACAAAATCACAATTGAAGCTATAATAAACCTGATACCAGAAGAACAAGAACCTCCTTCACGACAAGTGTCTAATGCCAAAGATTCGATCTCCAATGCGAAATACCCTATGGCTCCAAATTTGGAATTCCAGGCGCTCCGCAACAATTTCGGTGAGTTAACGATAATAACTCCCAAAATTTACAATGTTGCCTGATAAAAATTAGGACTTATCTCTCCTCAAATAATGCCTATAATAATACAATATACGTCTTATTATCATTCAATATGCCTACATAGTCCTCCTTTACAATTCTTCTTCTTGGCTCGAATGGCTCAAATGAGGAGCTCCATGCGTTTTGAGTGAGGTGGGTGTAGGCCTTTTATAGCCTTGGCAGGCTTGATTTTCTTGTTTATAGGGCTTATCGCGCAAGTCACCACCCAACCAACTCGTTGGCCAACTGGTTGGACTAGTCCACATTGTTGAGGGGAGGTCACAGGCTCGACTCCCCCGCCCCCGCTTTTGCTTTGCGATTTTTGTCGATCGTTGAATTGTTACCCGTTGTTGCGTCCACGTGTGACCACCTTACCGCGTTCCCACCTCGCCAAGTCCGTGCCCACCATGACCAGCTCCCTCGCCGACCTGGCACCTTATCATCGCGTCATGTCATGTCCATGTGCCCCATCAAGTCTCCACTACGTTGTGTTTGCCGAGCTGGCGCCTTACCCCGCGGGCAATGTTAATGGGAATAATCCCATATGCGGTGGGAGTGGGGATAGGGTCGGCTTTAATAAGCCTTATCTTCCGCATATCTATTGTGGCCTCAGTCACGTACTCTCCCCTTTTGCCGCCGAGATGGTATGTACTGGCTCGCCAAGTTGTGGGTAAAACTCGCCCCATATACTAGCTCAACTCACCACCTTGGCTCGCCCATAGCTCTGTTCGACGAGTTAATAATGTTGGCTTGCCTGTGAACTCAATTCGTCAATACAACTCGGTGCTAAAACTCGCCCAGCTCGCCATGCCAATGCAACTCGGTAGTGTAATTTGGTTGCTCGGTGAATGGCTTGGTCAACTCAGTTGACATCTGGATAAGTGGCCTGAGTACCCACCACATCGGCAATATTTTTTTCATTCAACGAACACGACAATCAACCCATCCGAACACGAGTGTCGAAGACTGGCGTCGCAAAACCAAACTTCACGTCTTTCGTCGAATTCATTTGCCATGTGTCACTATCTGAGTGGCCAATTGACTATGACGAGTCCGAACTATGACCAAACTTCGACCAGCGACAACTTGGTCGTACAGGCTCTGTTTTCCACGTTCTTATAGTCGATGGAAAGCTCTCGAAGTCTACTTCCGCTTTGAACAGGTTCTAGGAGATCTCAGGAACTTTAGATGCCCAATATGACCTCTGGATCACTAAGGCACCATCGACATTTGTTGAGAAGAATCATGGAAAAAAATTTGATTCTCGGTGATAAAGATGCTGGGGTACAAACTCGACGGAGGATAGTAAGTACATCTAAGTGAGTCAATTTCTCTTTGTTATCAAAAATAGAGCCTAAAAATGTTGTAGAAGCTAGTGAAGATGAACAATGGGTCAACGCCATGAAGGAAGAATTTAATCAAATAGAAAAGAATGAAACTTGGGAACTTGTTCCAAGACCAAAGGACAAAAATGTGAATGGCACCAAATGGATCTTTAGAAATAAGTTGCATGAAGATGGGGATGTAACCAAAAAAAAGGCAAGGTTAGTATGCAAAGGGTATGCTCAAGTAGAAGGTATTGATTTTGAAGAAACCTTTGCTCCTATTGCTCAATTAGAAGTTATTAGAATGTTTTTGGCATATGCTAGTTGTAAGAATTTTAAGGTTTTTCCAATGGATGTCAAATTTGTGTTTCTAAATGGAAAATTAGAGGAAGAATTTTACATTAAGAAGCTGGAAGGTTTTCTATTGTCAGAAAACAAGGATTTTGTGTGCAAATTGAAGAAGGCACTTTATGGGCTAAAACAAGCCCCCCGAGCATGGTACTCAAGACTTGACACATATCTTCTTCAACAAGGATTCAAAAGAGGAATAGATAGTTGTAATCTCTACATTATGACAAAAGATAATCATCAATTGATTGTTGTTGTGTATGTAGATGATATTATTTTTGGAGGATATGATAGAAAAATGTACCAAGAGTTTGTTAAAGATATGCAAAATGAGTTTGAGATGTCAATGCTAGGAGAATTGTCATTTTTCCTTGGTTTACAAATTTCTCAATCTAAAACCCAGGACCACCCACAGGAAGCCTCTGCCAACACTCTTGGGAGCCCCTCCAATTGTCTTAAGAAAAATTAGTTTTTTATCGGATGTTCTAGATCTTTTTGTTGAATGTAGGCGAAATGTGTCTACTTGTATTGCAGACTGTTTGTTTTTTGTTTGATCTTCGGTTGGTTGTTTGGACCTGGTTTATCTTGAGTTAAGCTTGTTTAACTCCGTTTTTTGGTCTTGTTCCTCTTTTTTGTACTTCTTTGGCACTCTCACGATGTATCTCTCTTTGAAAGGCCTCTAGGAGCCGATCCCTGCTTATTACCTAATCTAATAAAAAAAATCTCAATCAAAAAAGGGAATATTTATCTCCCAAACCAAGTATATAAAGGAGATGTTGAAGAAGTTCGGAATGGAAGATTGTGCACCTGTTAGCACACTCATGGTTACAGGATGCAAGTTAAAGTAAAGATGATGAATCTCCTTAAGCAAATCAGACACTTTATAGATCCATGATTGGCAGCTTGTTATACACCACGGCATCAAGACCAGACAACATGCAAGTTGTAGGCTTAGTAGCACATTTTCAAGTAGCCCCAAAAGAAACACGTGCAAGCGGTGAAAAGGATACTCGGGTATCTAAAAGGCACTTTGGACTATGGCTTGTGATATCCAAGACGTGAAGATTTCACACTAACAACATACATAGATGCAGATTGGGCAGGGCGTGTTGATGACAGAAAGAGAACAAGCGGAGGAGCATTCTTTCTTGGCAAAAATCTAGTGTCATGGCTAAGCAAAAAGCAACCTTCAGTTTCTTTATCTACGGCTGAAGCAGAATATATAGCAGCAGTGTCTTATTGTACACAAGTTCTTTGGATGAAGCAAACGTTGAAAGATTTTAAGATAGAATATGAGCATCCAATCTCAATATTTTGTGATAACACTAGTGCAATAAACATTTCGAAGAATCCAGTTATGCACTCTAGAACAAAACACAATCAAGTATCACTTCTTGAGAGAACAGGTTATAGATCAACAAGGAAAGATGGAGTACATTGCCACAAAAGAATAGATAGCGGACATCTTCACGAAGCACCTCCCAAAAGAAACTTTTGAGTTTCTAATGCAGAAATTGGGAGTGATTCATTCTTCGTCTAGTCATTAAAACCGTCAAAAGAAGCATGAATTAAGGGGGAGCTAATCATTGAATTATTCAGCTCCATGGATATTTTGGTAATATACTTTGTGATTGTGTTGAATATCCCTTTGCCATTGATGTCAAAGGGTGAGAGTAAAAGAAAGGGGGAGCAGTACGGCAAGAGGAAGAAGTTCAGAAAGAGGGAGTATTCTGGTTGGAGATGATTATTTCTTATAGGGTTCTCATCAATAGCAAAGGGGAAGATTGTTGGAAATATTGTCATTGATGTCAAAGCGGTTGTTGGTGTCACAAGAGAACGCACAAAATAGGAGTCATTGATATCAAAAGAGAATGCATAGCGATCAAATTTAATATAATAACAGTGAATGTAATGGTCATCAAAAGGAGAATGCACAACGATCAGATTTAATGCAATAACAGTGAATGTAAAAGAAGAATGTACAACAATTACAATGATCAGATTTAATATACAGTGATCAGTGATCAGATTTAATATAGCCGTGAATATATGTACAGCAATCACATTGTAGAGCAGTGATTCTTCTATTAAAAGGCAATTATTTATTTAAGGGACAGCATTTAATTAGAAAGCTCGAGAGAAATATTTTTTACGCCCCTCATTTTGGCACTTAAGTTTGGGACAAGTCGTCCAAGTTAAAAAGAATTCATTTTGGCGCCCAAGGATTTTTAAAATGAAGGGTCACCTCTATTTAAAAAGATGTATCCATTGAAATGCCATATCCCTCCATGAAGAAGTAACAAGGGGCTATAAAAGATAGATGAGAGGATGAAGAAAGAAAAGCAAGAGAAATGAATTTGATACATCATTGAAAGATGAGAGGATGAAGAAAGAAAAGCAAGAGAAATGAATTTGATACATCATTGAAAAATAAGAAGTGTGAGTGAAGAGCATATTTTTACGGACAGACTATTATGAAGGACGAATATCATTGAGAGAAGAAGAGAAGCGGAATAACCATCATCCAATTGAAGAAGCAACTACAGAAGGTGGAAATTTATATTGTTGAGGTCAGTGCCTCACAAAATTGGGGATTAGTGTCTCCAGTGGGTTGGTGCTCATGAATTGGCTGAGTTGGTGCTTGGCATTAGGGATCGATGTCTCCAGTAGGTTGGTGCCTACACGAATTGTAAACGAGTTTTATATATATAAGCAAATATTTTGCCGTGGTTTTTTTCCCAAAAGGGTTTCCACGTAAATATTGTGTTGCATTATTTTTAGATCTTGTGAGATTGTTGTTGTTTTGACTATTAAAGTTTTGAATTATTCAAAGTTTATCTTATACTGATTAACCCCCCTCTCAGTATAAGCGTGTGTTTAACAAAGACGTCACTCAAAACTCCAAGACGTGTCCCCGTGGAACACTGACATATATATGAGACAATGAAAAATACATGAAGAGAAGAAAATAATCCCATCAATGTCTTTCTCAAGGGAATTGAAAACAAAGTGAAGCAAAAACTGGTTTATGAAATAATCCAAAGAATCAAGGATTGGGCTACATGTTAGAATATGTCGTATATTTTGCATATTGTACACCCAAGAGTATTGTACACTTCTATGTATATGTGTATATGGGTTGTGTCAAAACCCATGATTTATGGGGAACCGTTATGGTTTGTTTTCTTAACCCATGGTTTTGGTACCCATTGTATTGTAAAACCACTTTGACGGTTTCCTATTGATGTGCTTACATATAGTTGGACATGCGATAGGGTAGAGCAAAACTTGGAAGTACATTATTGTATTGTAAATGGTTTAAGTTAATGCAATAAGAGAGAGAAGTTACCACGTTGGGTTTTTTCCCAAAAGGGTTTCCCAGGATAAATCTTGTGTTATCTTGTGTATGTCATTTTCTTTTTTTGTTTATCTTGAATATTCTATTAAGTATAGCTTCTTGTTTATTTGTTTATCAGTTCAAAACTCTACACTACAAGTAGAGGAGATTAATGTTGTCTATCAAAAAAAGGAATAGAAATGGCAACAAGGCATTGTTTGATGTAATTATTGTTCTTTTGATTGATAGTAGCACAAAATGTGAAACTGAAAGCACAATGATATATCACAAACAAAGATATTAAAAAAACTTAAAACTTCATTACCATAATCCTATAGAGTTGCTGATAATCTAGTGCTACATTGCAATGATAACATAAAAGCTTCTTTGCTCGAAATGCCACACTCCTCAGACAGAAAAATCAAATCATGAGCTTGATCTACACACAAGATGTTGAATCTTGTTCCTCATACAGACAAAAAACTTTCAATGCAAGCGGAAAACTCCTTCCAACTTACACAAAAATGAAAATGTTCATACACAGCCTTTGTTTTAAAGTTTGTCTCGTGAAAAAGTGATAAATTTTTAGGATAAAAATAGATTATGTTTAGAGTTGAATGTTTTTTTTTTAAATTGAAGTTATTTTTTGTATGTTTTCAATTGAACCCCCAGAGGTATGTGCACGTATGGTGAAGGGGCTAAGGGAGGCAATTGGGACTTCCCGAAGAAACCTCCTAAAAAGGGAACGGCTTAGGGACAACCCCAGTGCACCCCCAAGTCCTCGTCTCCAAGTGCCCATCCCCAAGAGGGCACATTTCGCAAGGGATTTTTCAGTTGGGAACATGTCCTTGTGGAACACAAAGGAAAAGTGCTCCCATATCCATAGGGGATGCACACTAGTCTCTATTGGCAAGTGACCCTCACAACTCATGTTTTACACCAAATCACTAGAAGAATCACTCCATCCATGTGGATACTCAAGTCCTAAAGATCTCAACTCTGCATACCCGACAAAAGAGTTTCCCTACATTACTGGTGTGTAATAGGTACACAAGTAACATGGCCTCACCGTTTAATCTATTTGTTTGAGTTGTCTATTATTTCCTCACCACAGTTCAAAAGTCTAAGGTATCCCCTTAGCTTTGGCATGCAACAAAGTGCAAAGAAGTTTAGGGAATATTGTCCATGACATAGAAGAGATCCAGTCTTCTTTTAAGTTGATTTGCACAAAGGGAAAATTACAAGGTCGAATCCAGCTAACCAAAGGTTGGTCCATATGAAGGGATATTTTTCCAATCCATTGTGATTACACCGAATTCATAGATCATACTTTGGTATTTGGTTTCATCTTGAGATGACTTAAAACACACACAAGTAAAATCCCACAAAAATTAATAATCTAATTAAATTGCTTGTGGAAGCCTTCAATTACTTAACACAAATACACGATTAAGTTGTAATTGGGTTGACCCCACATTAGAAAGCATTGTGAAACAAGGGACATATGAGGCATTATGTGCTCCAAAAGCTTTTCCAATGTGAACGTCATCCTATTAGAGTAATGACTACTTATGGAGGTCATATTGAGATGAATTAAAACACACAAGTAAAATCCCACCAAAATTTACAATATAAGTGTCATTTGTGTTTTTAATAGAGTTAGTCAGACATTTCCTACGAAATCCTTATGTTATGAATAAAAGTGGCAAGATTATGTTATGTGCATGTTCATGGGCATTGTCTTTAATTTTTTTTAGTCATAGTTGGTACCCATTGGGTAATTGGCAAATGGTTTGTCCAACCAACACATCTCTCTAGACAACATTGATACTTATAGTAAGGATTATGACTTGGTTGGGGAACTCTCCTATGTGTACATTCTCCCTGGTATTCTTGAAGTCCATCATTGATGTGCATTGCACATTATGTGACAAAATCAAGGTGTTTCGTTTAATTGTGTGATTATTCTTTGTATATTTCTGCATTGTTATATGTTTTTGTACTATAATTGCTTGGTTTAATATTGCACATCACAGTCCTATATTAAAAAGTTCTTCGCCTCACCACTCAAAACTCATGGTATGAATATTTTTCTCAAAATCATTTTGTGCAGTACATTTAATAAGTCTAGATGTTCATATGTCCAGTATAGTCCTTCAAGATAAAACAACACTATTTATGGTTAGCAAAGAAGAAGATACGTCATCATCCAATATAGCTCCTGTCTCAAGCATTTTGACTATAAGCTAGTTGTGGGTAATACTCAAACATTGTAGCAATAACATTCTCACTACATATACAAATAATATAGTTGGTAAAGGGCATTTCTAATTTTGTGAGCGGGAACCTTAGGTATAAAAGCCTTCATGAAGATATGGGTGTGCCTAGGATTATATTGTTAGCCATCAAGCCAATACTTAATGTAACTAATGAAGACCGCCAAAAACTACAAGTGGTCATCATTGATTTGTGATTATTGAAGTTTGGTTTGTCAAGAACGAGAAAGTGGTAGCATGCCTTATTATCAAAAAGTTCTATAATAAACAGCATGACATTTCTTACCCAATGCACTACCTGACATGTGAAAAAAGTGTCTCCAGATGTGAGAAGAGAGACTAGCAACAAGCATCAAACATTTTGACAATGAAATACTCTGAATTTTACTATCAAATGTAGCATATATAATATGATGGCATATCAAACCACCATTTTAACTTAGATTGAGTACCCGTGTACCGAAATATGATTAATAATTTCTCAAATCCATATATATTCCTCTTAACAATAACTTCATTGGTCTCCAATAAATTTAATGCTTCTTGAGAGACATTTATGGTTGTTGAAAGGACATCCCTTTCATCTACACATATGTGAGAAGACTTGAATCAAGAAAATCATGTAAGATACTATATGCACCCATAATTTACATTGCGGGGTGCCACATTTGTGTATATTGATGATACTAGAACTCTATCTTTTACATTGTGTATTGTCACTATTGGTTTCTTTTACTCGTGGATTGTCGTCTTTGGATAGTTTGTTAGCCTCCGCACATCGATGCCAATCTAACCTTGTCCACATGATGACTAGCCCCTTAATCTGCCCCTTTGATCATCTCTTATTTTCCTATTAGGAATAATTAGTGTGGAATGTTTAGGTTAGTGATATTATATTAAGTGCGTGAAAAAATAATTATGGAGCATAATAATGTTATGTGAGTAGTGAAAATACTCACATAGGAATTTGTGTGAGAGATTGTAAGGGAATTAGTTGTTGGGAGAGAAACTAGGTGGTTGGAACAACCATCCTAGATTAGTGAGAATGGTTTTAGGAGTTAGAGTTGGCCTCCTATTTTGTAGGAAAAGGATGACACATATATTTGTATGTTTTGGTGTTAATCTATGTTGAATTGAATCTTTTTGAACTTTCGCTCTCCGAAATATGGGGTAAACCCCACATTTCGTATTAGAGCAAGTTCTCGAAAGAGGCCTCTTTGTTTTTACTCCACCCATGCTTTAGTTCATCAATTAGACTTAGGGAACGGACGAGTGGATACCACAGACTTTGCAGCAAACCTGTAACCTTTGTCTGTGTCCATCCATTTGTTGTAATGTCAAAATGTACAAACAAAGGCTAACATGCTACCAAGGGCCTTGTGCAACCCCTTTATTTGTGTGTTCATCCTTCTTGCATCTTTGTCAACGGTACTAGTGGATACCATGGACCTCGTAGCAAACCCAGTGGAATTCGTCATTCATTTGCATTGCCTTTCTCCTTCCACCGTGTTGAGTCTATCCAGAATTTTCATCCATTTTGTTCATTATGTTCATACTTAGAATTAGGTCTACTTAGCTTTGTATGGTGTTCCATGTGTTTGTGTGAGCACTCTTGCAGGTCAACTTTTTCCTACATCATTTTGGAGCAAATCTGACCTCAAATTTGAGTCCAGATCATTCAAAACCATTTGGTTCAACTGTAAACGAGGCATATTTCTATTTCGGTCATTTTTGGTCTATTTTGAGTTTTTTGCAGATTTGCCTTCTAAATGTAGATTTGCAACTAAGGGTGAGAAAAAAATAATTCAAGTTCATATTCAGTTGAGGAAACTTTTTACATTACATTGGGGGATCTATTACAACTTTTCCCTCAACCATTCTAGGTGAGTCACTCAATGATAGATCTACATTACATTGTTGAATAAGACATCATTCACCTCGACTTGTGGTAGCAACATTCAGCTCCTCTCAGCTCACATGGATTCGATCGATACTTTGCCCTAGCTCCAACTTCTACTACAAATCAGGTCCGACTCATTACACGGTCTAGACTCATAAATAGGTCTCCTTCATTCAATTCGGATTTGTTTATATCGGCTTGAATCTTGTCATGGTTGCATATTAATTCCTCAAGTCGCATTGTCTTGGATCAAAGTGAGTTATATTAACACACCATATAAATGCATTGGTGATCAAACATTTGGAGACCTCTTGCATTTATAAGAGATGAGATGCCTAAAATTACCTCAGTAAGTTACTTGGATTGGCGAGCTCAGTTTTGCCTCACCCAACTTAGCATTAAACTCCAACTCAGAGCTATTTTGGCAAACCTGACTTCCGACACAACTACAAGCTCGACCTATCCTGTTTAAATCCAACTCAGATCTACTCTAGTGAGTTCACTTATTGTGTGCTAGGCATTATCATGAAGAGTTTTATAAGGCAAATCCCTTAATGGATCACTCTGATCAGAGAGTTTGGCTCTATTTTCATTCCCCAAGGCTCATATCGATGAGTTTGCAATGATCCTTGGCCCTCACTCGAAGACATCAATCTGCCTTTCGCTCACTCACCACAAAGACCCTTTAATCTAATGAATGTGACGAGTTGACTCAGTTCAAACATCTACTCCCCGAGTTTCCAAATCGCAATACTTTGCTTGGTTTTCAAACAATGATCCAGAAATTCTGCATTAATCCAAGTTGTAGATCTTGCCTTCCTTGCCAAAATTCCCTAATCATCAACTCGCTTGGCTTCATGAATTCTTCTAACGATTCAGGGAGATTGGAAAGTCCCTTCGCAGTCTCCTGTATCAAGTGTGCTCGACTCAGTATTACCGAGTTCTCAAACTTTGGTGAAGCTTTGACTCTCCTTGAATGTAATGAGATATAGACCCTGAACTCATCGTCGCTATCTCCCATGGCAACACAGGCTCATTGGCATCAAGATCCAACCCAACCATCCTGATGATTCAGCCCTCTCCATAAATTCCTAACCCTAAACTTTGCTCTAAAAGTAGCAAATCCCACCGTCTAGGAAAAGACGTGAATTCCAAGCACGGTTCGCATCGTTCACGAGAAAAGGTGTGATTTGTTTTTCATTATAACTAGCAATCGCACGTGAAATGTGCGATGGAAACGCCGAAGAGGATGCTTCAAAGAAATTAAAGTTGAGGGAAGTGACCAAGGGAGGAGGGTAACAAATAAGGAGATTGAGGGACAAGTACTCGATTGTAACAAAAGTTGGGGAAACCTATGCTAAAATCTTCTTTCTTACGATCAGGCACAAATGAAACATGTGTTCGTCAATACGCATCGATGCAAAACCAAAACCTCTCATTTCTCAAATAATTGATAGGGATAGTTACTTAGACTTGCATTTGGAAATGCTTTTTAGCGAAATTAGTGGTCAAGGCATTGGGAAAATAAGGAAACAAATATCATGCACATCGTATCCTTCTTTGATCGTCTAGCTCATCCAAGGTTACAAAAAGGGAACAATGGAATTGGAAGATTATAATTCAGAGGATCGGTCAGAAAATTATTATTTGATGGGTCAATGTGGAGATTATAATCTATTGACGAGCTAACAAATCTAAATGCATGCAATACGTTAAATGCATGGATTTCAATGGAGGATAATTAAAGGAGATGACTATCAGTATGTTGAGGCATGGGACATGAGTATCCACAATAATGTACTTGATTGAAAACTCGGCCAATGCAATTTTAACCACCACATGCAATGCGAAACAGTGGTAGAGATGAAGGAAGATTCAAACTCTAGCGATCATGTCAACAGTGAGAGGAGATAATTTTTTATTTACAATTTTCTAACAATAATTTTGTGAATGAAGAAAAGTAATACCTCGCCTTTACTATTTTTAAATGTATGTCCTTCACCATTAAACCAATAAATTTATAAATAACCATATATCTTAAAAGCAATCATATCTTCGTTTAAATTAATATTCAAAGTAAAGTTCAAAGAGAACTTAAACTTCAAAATTGATTTAAAAACACAGAAAAACGTGTAAGAGCCGTTACATTTAAATCCCGAATCGGAATTGCACCCAAAGTAAGTACTTAGTCGGAGTCCATGAAAGTTGGTTAGGTATTAAAGTTGGTGACATGTCAGCCTCATTGAAAAGGGGGGAGCTTCCTTATATTGACAATTTGACACGTTTACAATATTGCAACCATGCAAGTTGCAAGTTGCAACGGTGACAGAAGCCTAACAGCCTGTCCTCCAACAAACACATAAAAACAAAACCGCTACACTGTAAGCCAATGGGTGGGCGGGTTCACGTCTTTCTCCAAAACCGCTCTCTGAGTACATTTGTTGTCGGGAAGATGCCACCAGGTCCAAGATCATACCAACATCGAACTCTTCAGTCAGACAGAGAATAGACAGGCATGGCGGCTACAGGCTGGACGAATATTGTAAATTGTGATCACAAATTTTGGGCATTAATCAAACCAATTAAAATACAATAATCCATGCGTGCGGCAGAGAGGGACAGTAGTCTCATTGACAGTCCACCGTTAGATTTGCTCCGTATTTTCAGCGTATGCACGATGGTTTATTTTCCACTGCTCATCTCCTGACTCGTGTTAGAGCCAGGAGGTCTCACCCCATAAAGAATACGCCTTCGGCATAAATATTGCTTTGCTTATTTTGTTGAAACTTTCAATTGACTCCATAGGTCGAGGGGTAGACCCCCTAAGGATGTGAAAGTTTACCTGGGGTAACATATTAGGGTGTAGTTTTTTAAAAAAATTAAACAGGTGTATGTTATAACTGAGAGGTTATTTTTACTAGGGTGGATTTTTACAAAAGGAATATTTTTCAAGAAAGGTGGGAAATTATTGTAGGGGAGGTATAAGGGATTTTCAAAAATATCGTAATCGGATGCACTATTCGTGGAAACTAACATCGAAAGGGAATTTAAAATTGAGGGGGGGCGAATATAAAACAGGTGAACCTCCAACTTTCGGCAGCAAATCAACCTGCACACTTTGGAATACAACGTTCTTTCCCATGTGGGGATTGTTAGGAATAATTAGTGTGCAATGTTTAGGTTAGAGATATTATTATTAAGTGTGTGAAAAAATAATATATAGAGCATAATAATGTTATATGAGTAGTGAAAACACTCACGTATGAATTCATAAGAGAGATTGCAGGGGAGTTAGTTGTTGGGAGAGAATCTAGGTGGTTAGAACAACCATCCTAGATTAGAGAGAATGGTTTTAGGAGTTAGAGTTGACCTCTATTCTATAAGAAAAGGATGGCCTATATATTTGTATGCCTTGGTGTTAGTCTATGTTGAATTGAATCTTTTTGAGTTTTTGCTCTCCCGAATATGGGGTAAAACCCACATTTCCTCATTTGCTAGTTTCGTCCTCATTCTTCAGTTTTGTTGTCTAGGAATAGTGACAAAACTGCCACTGACAGTTTCGCTTAAAACTGGCAATTCTATTACAACTTCTAGAAAATGAAATGAAAAGGGGTAGTGGGTGTCTCTATAATTATCCCTCCATGAATCCTACAGCTAGTCATATTCTTCCCCTTCTCTATAAATATGAATGTGTCTGAGGTCACGAGGGGTCAAATAATTACTGACAGCCCATACTCTGCTAAGAATTGCCCTTAACACAGCCTTGTTCTACTGATAATGAATCTAATTCAGTATTTTTCAGTGTGTTCTTGCTTCTAAATCAGTTTGTTTATTGCTTAAGTGTGGTCGTTTCCTTCCAGTTGGTCTTCTTGCGACAGATAAAGTAACAAGAGATCACTTTTTGATGACACGTCACTCCAACACCTTCATGGCATCATGCTTGGTCTGACAACTTGATTTGATAGGTCCGGTGGCGTTGATTTGATGTGTCATCTACTCTTCACTGGGTTCTATTTGTTTTATAGTTAGATATCTGCACTTCTTAGTTTCATTTGAATATATTTTGATCATTTTATACAATTGATTGCATCCGAACGAGTGTGAGAAGTTCAGGCATTACTCCAGTACTACTAATTGCTTATAACTCTTTTCAAATCATACTCATACTCGTACTCAGCTTTCATTGCACTTTAAGTTTTTCATAAACTGCATATCAAATGTTTGACAAATCACTTCTTTGCAAGTTTGTTGGATTAAGGTCATTTTCATCTTTTGTTTCAGTCTTAGCTCCGTTATCTTTTCTTGGTTAAGGTTTGACTCTCAGCTTTTGACAACATACTAGTCTCATATCACTTCTATTACATTCATTTTGTATATCACATCTTTGTTGGTTGCAAATCAGCTATTGATTATCATCTAAAGATTCAGATTCCAGTCCAAGTTTGGTTTCTAATCATCCAATATGTCATTCTTGCTAGTACATCATTCAAAGTTGCATCTTACTTATTTTACACCTTTCAATCTTGGACAAAATCTGCAGCTCAAGAAGCATTCTACGTATTTTGTTACTCACAGCGCATTTCATAATATTGGAAGAGTCTAAATTTTTGTTATTAATCATACATATTCTCAATTCATCTTTGTTTCGGTCTTAGTGCCATTGCTTTGCCTGGTTAGGATTTGACTCTCAGCTTTTGACATCATATTAGTCTCGTATCAATTCTATTACATCAATTTTGCTTCAGATCTTTGTTAGTTGCAAATCAGCTATTCATAATCATCTAAAGGTTCAGATTCCAGTCTAAGTTTGATTTCTAAGTATCCAACAGATCATTTTTGCTTGTGCATCATCCAAAGTTGCATCTTACTTAT
The DNA here is from genome assembly GCA_019776745.2 of Taxus chinensis. Lineage (NCBI taxonomy): Eukaryota > Viridiplantae > Streptophyta > Pinopsida > Cupressales > Taxaceae > Taxus > Taxus chinensis. The sequence continues at coordinate 514,230,132 of CM034151.1, forward strand.
TTTACATCTTTCAATCTAGGGCCAAGGCGACGGAAGAGTTTAGATAGGGGCCTACTCTCTACAGCCATAGCCTTTCCGGGAAAGGTGTGAGCACAGCGAATAGAATGGAGATAGGGGTCGGACAAGGAATTCCATCGATGTCTCGATCTATCGATCGAGCCCGACTATGACCATCCATCTATAGCAGCAGCTGTATAGAGTAGAGATAGGGCGGCCAATTCTGCCATCACTGCTTGAAGCATAAGCATAACAAGTCTCGATTGGGCCCTATAGTTCTCTATGCGACGCTCGACCCCCCAGATCAGATCTCTTCTCAGGCGAGCCATCTATCTATACAATCAAGGAGGGAGAGGAATCAGCAATCGAGGGAGGCTATATAGAATCTAGTCGGTAGTCGGTACTCAACTTGTAGAAACCCTTGTTTCCCCCTGATTCTGATTCTGACTGTGTTTTTGTTTGTTTTTGCAGTTTTTTGGGCACAAATGCAATAAAGCGATTTCGCAAGAAATAGAGAATAAATTCTATAAAAGTAAATCAAATCTGAAACAATAGATTCTATGGCTAATAGTGATGCCAGTCTTTTTTTATCAATTTTCTGAGATGATTACAATTTAGATCCACTAGCATGCAATATAAAAGACAATGATTTTTATTGGAGAACCTGGTATTTGCAGCAGAAATGAGAAAACCCTTGATCTGGTACAGCAGCAATGAATAACCTTTTTCTCCCTTTTGTCAGATGTCTCAGACAATGCCCGCTGTATAGGCACCTCTATCAATGGTGATAGACTAAAGAGATGGAAAGGGCTTTGCTGGCTCTTGAAGGTTCGCTTTTTTTAAATGATGGTACGGCCTGGTACTGTACAGTACGGCCCTGTGATCAGCAGCAAATAATAAATAAGAAATCCCTCTACTCAATGTGAAGCTCTGTAATTTCTTCTGTATGAAGAAATCCCTCTGCCTGGCAATAAATCGGATGATATTTCACACCCTCTGAATTGCACTCACTGGAGATGGCTCGTTCCCCAATGTTTCGAGACTGAAACCCTAGGCTCCTGTGCTCTGCTCAAGACTTGATCAATTTTTCTATTCCCAAATAATAATCCTTTTCTTCTTCCCAAGCAAATGGCTTATACTCATGAAAAGTGCGAATTCCTCAATAATAGGAAATCATTAAAAAATAATTCGAACTTTTAATTTTAATCTTTCAATAGTCTCCAGCCAAATTTTAATAATAAAATATACTCAACAAGAATGGCCCCTTTCTGATGATGGGCGACCCCTTCACTGAAATCACTTAAGTTATAATAAAATATTATAACTTTATATTATAATGCTCCCACCATTAATATTTAATTAAATCAATCAAATATTAATATCTCTCTCGATATATACCCGAAGCACAAACCGTCTGAAGCTGACGAACACTGAAGTGATTCTGTACGTGATCAATCCATACTGCTAAAAATAGCAGGGGTCCCTCGCTGAGTGCTGAATACTGCTAAAAATAGCAATGCAGGCTAAAAGTGTCCGAACGAGCCCGAACGAAAGCCAACTGATCAAATACTGCCAACTGAAACTGAGCCAAGCTCCAACATGACCCCCTATCCAACCTATCAGCCTACGAGGGTCGCATAATAGGCTAATCTTGTGCTCTGAGAGATGTCAACTAGAAGGGGGCATGACAGTCCACCCCTCCTGAAATTGCTTGTCCTCAAGCAATCTCAACTCCGGATGCTGCAGAATATCCTCGCTCTCCCATGTAGCATCCTCAACAGGCAAATCTCTCCATTTCACTAGGTATTCCCTGATAGTCCTCCTACGCAACTGTCTCTCCCTGTACTCCAGGATGGACTCAGGTACTAAAATCAACTTTCCCTCATCATCTAAGGGAGGTAGAACTGCAGATGGTACCGCACGGTGTCCCAACGCCTTCTTAAGGCATGATACATGAAAAACATTGTGTACCCTGCTCTCTGCCGGAAGCTCAAGCTCATAAGCCACCTCTCCAACTCGCCTCAGGATCCTGAAAGGACCGTAATACCGTGGCTTAAGCTTTTCTGACCCACTCTTCCTAAGAGTGGACTGACGGTAGGGCTGCAGCATAAGGTAAACCATGTCACCCACCTCAAAATGCCTCTCTGTTCTCTTCTGATCCGCATACCGCTTTTGCTGATTTTGTGCCTTGGCGATATTTTCTTTGAGAGCCTTCATAGTATCCTGACTCTCCTGCAACAAGTCTCCAGCACTCGGCACTCTACTATCGCTCAGTAGCAAATCCAGAAAACTCGGCGCCTCATACCCGTACAACGCCATGAAAGGTGACATCTGAATGGTCATATGGAATGTCGTGTCGTAACAATACTCACACAAATGAATCCATTTGACCCATGCCTTCTGCTGCCTTGAAATGTAATTTCTGAGGTATCCTTCCACCCACTTATTCACTATCTCCGTCTGCCCGTCTGTCTGAGGGTGGTAACTGGTGCTTGAGGTAAGCTCGGTTCCACAGAGTTTGAAGACCTCCTACCAGAAATGACTCAAGAACCGACTATCTCTATCGCTCACAATGCTCCGAGGCAATCCATGTAGTCTGAATACCTCACGAAAGAAGACCTCTGCCACCTGTGTAGCTGTGTAGGTAGTGGTAATCGGAAAGAAGTGGGCATACTTCGTCAGCCGATCCACAACTACATATATGCAATCTCGCCCTTGGGCTTTAGGCAAGCCCGTAATAAAGTCCATCGACAGGCATTCCCACTTCCTGTCAGGAATCGGAAGTGGCTACAATAAACCTGCCGGGTACGTGTTCTCCTGCTTGTTCTGTTGACAAACAGGGCACTCACGCACGTACTGAAGAACATCTGCCTTGAGTCCTTTCCATGTGAATCTCTCCCGTATCTGTCTATAGGTTTTGAAATACTCGGGATGTCCTACAGTCGGTACATCATGAAAGGCTCGCATGATTATGTTCTTCACCTCTGAATCTGGGATCAAATAAATCCTGTTCTTGTAAATGATCAAGTCATTCACAAGTGTATACCTGGTATCAACCGTCGATCCCTCAACAATGCTAGAAGCCCAAGTGTCCTTGGCATACTCTGCCACAATCATATGCCTCCAATCCTCCGTAATATGAACCATAGAGCTCAAGTATGGCCTACGTGAAAGAGCATCAGCTACTACGTTCTGTGTACCTTTGATATACGAAATATCAAAGTCATAGGCCTGCAATTTACTGACCCACTTCTGCTGATGATCATTGAGATCTCGCTGCCCTAAGAAGTGCCTCAAACTGTTATGGTCAGTTTTAATGCAAAATTTGCTGCCAACAAGATACTGTCTAAATTTTGCTAAGGCATGCATGATTGCGAGCATCTCCTTATCATATATGCTATAAAGTCTCTCTGGCCCTCTGAGCTTTCGGCTCTCATACACAATCGGGTGCTTGTCCTGCATAAGCACCGCACCAATGCCCTCACCTGATGCATCGCACTGAAGCTCAAAAGACTTCGTAAAGTCGGGTAGTGCTAAAACAGGGCATGTAGTCATCAACTCCTTGAATTTCTCAAAACATTCCTGTGCCTCAGGAGTCCAAATAAATGCACCCTTCTTCAGTAAATCTGTCATAGGGGCTGCGTGTCGTGAATAACCATTCACGAATCTACGGTAGAACCCACACAACCCTAGAAACCCTCTCAACTGTGTCAGGTTTGTCGGTGTAGGCCAGTCAATAATGGCGCGGATCTTTTCAGGATCCATCCGCACTCCATCTGCACTGATAATGTGACCTAAATATAACAATTCGGTCATCCCCAAGTCACACTTGGATTCCTTGGCGTACAAGGACTCCCTCTCAAGAATACTCAACACGGTCTCCAGGTGAGCCAGATGCTCCTGCCAAGTCCTGCTGTATATAAGGATATCATCGAAGAAGACCAATACGAATCTCCTCAACAATGAATGAAAAACACTGTTCATCATGGACTGAAATGTAGCTGGTGCATTAGTGAGCCCAAATGGCATCACCATGAACTCGAAGTGTCCACAATGACATCGGAAAGTCGTCTTCTCTATGTCCTGCTCACGGACCCTGATCTGATGATACCCTGACCGTAAATCAATTTTGGTAAAGTAACATGCACCATGGAGCTCATCAATAAGCTCGTCAATACGCAGTATCGGATACCTGTTTTTGATCGTCCTCTTATTTAGGACTCTATAGTCAATACACATGCGCAATGTGCCATCCTTCTTCTTTACCAACACAACCGAAGAAGCAAATGGTGACTTGCTAGGCCGAATGTGACCTATAGCAAGTAATTCCTTGATCGTTTTCTCGATCTCATCCTTCAGCCGTTTAGGATGTCTATAGGGCGTAATCATAACGGGCTTAGCGCCCTCCTCAAGCTCAATAATATGCTCAATGCCCCTGTCTGGAGGTCCCCCTGGTGGAATATCACTGAATAACTTATCATGCTTGATTCTCAACTGCTGTATGTCGGGATGGTATTCAGTCTTTTGCTGTCCCTCCTGTATAGGTGCCAATGTGCACTCGGCAGCCCACTCTACCATGTCGTGACGCATGAGCCTCTCCATCCGACGAAAAGAAATTGTTTTGATGTTGCTGTCCCGAATCGCTTTTAGGATGTGTGTCTTCCCGTCAACATCAAAACAGATCTCCATGTCCTTGAGACGAAAAGTGACTTCCTCCAATGAATGAAGCCACTTCATTCCCAAAACCAAATCAATGTCTCCCATGTTAACTACGTAGTAATCAGCCTTGAACTCATAATTGTTCAAGCGTAAAGGGAGATCCTTAATCGTACGTTCACACCTCAAAGTGTATCCGTCGGCCACCTTAACCCTAATGCCCTCGAACTCCTCAGTGATGAGTCCACGTTTCTCAACGAATCTAGCATCTATGAAATTGTGTGTGGCTCCTGTATCAAGTAGGGTAATGACCCTCTGTCCTGCCAACACTCCACGAATCCTGAAAGAGCCATCCTGTTGAATGCTAGATAGGCATGCCTCCTATATCTGAAGCACTGGCTCTGTCTCTGCCCTAGGCTCTGAAGCCTCTGACTCTGAATCCTCGGAACCCTCATGTTGTTCGGATTTTTCTAATTCTGAGTCCTCATAATACGCCCACATCACTCGATTTGCCTTGCCCTTAGGTCTTAGAGGACAATCGTGATTGGCGTCGTAGGGGCCTTTGCAGTAGAAGCAAAGCTTCTTCCTGCGTAGATCGTTAAGGGCCTCACGATCCAAAGGTGGCGCTGCTGATTTACCCTTCGAATCATTCTTAGCATCTGATTTTTCTTTGATGAAATCAGACTTGTCCCTGTTTTTGTTAAAGCCCTTGTTATCCCTGAATGAAGAATTACCTCTGGAGTTAAATCTACTAGACGGTGCTGCCAACTCCATGCTCCATGCTTTCTTCATCGCTTCCTGTAATGAAGGAGGATCAAAGGCCTTGATCCAGCCTCTCAATGGCTCTGTCAATCCCTCCATGAAGAGCACTACCAATCGCCTCTCTGAGATGTTCGGAACCATAACTGATAACCTCTTAAAGTCACCAATATATGACTCCAAGCTGCCACTCTGTCTCAACTGAGCCAAGTCTGTGAAGTAGGATTCTGGATCCTTCCTGTCAAAACGCTCTACCAACCTATCAACAACTCCTGATAGGAAGTGATCCTATCATGTTGTAGTGTCACCATTCCGTGGTGCCACCAGTCGTAAGCTACTCCCTCCAAATGTAGTGTCGCATACCTGATTGCATCTCTCTCCGCCATCGGACGCAATGTAAGGAATGTGTCAAGCTTACTAATCCACGCTTGGGCTGTCACTTTGCCACTGCCATCGAACATCGCTAATGTGAGCCGGTTCGTAGCATGTTTTAGGTCATTATTCTGGTGCCTAGGTCTCCAATCCTGTCGACCTCTGTTATGTTCTCTCCTCTGAGTGACAAACCGGTCAAAAGGAATCCTTTCTCGGACCTCGGGTGGTACCAACTCCCACTCCTCGTTCGCTGCCATAAGCGTATCAGCGAACAACTCCTCATGCTCTTCACCTGCTATAGCCTCGTCGAGCTCCTGTCTCATGAAAGTAGACCTAGTAGGTCTGTATGTTGTCCGTTAAGCTGTCCAAGGAATTCTCCGTGACCCTGCATCACTCCTATCATCGTCACGATGTGGTGACGGTCTCCTCGATATCCCCAGTCTCTGAAGTGCTACTGTCAACTGCTGTAATACATCATTGGACTGCCGTTGACCTGCACGTAAATCTCTGAGTGCATGCAAAACCTCTGCATTGTCTTGATCTCTGTCATTTCTGTCAGCCATGTTTTCCAGCTGCCGAATCGAACTCTGTTGCCTATCAATCAAAGCACGCCTGCGTGTGTAATACCTGTGAGACCCAATCTGTTATGGCTGCATAAGACTGCTAAACCCTCAGGATGGAAGGATTTAGCTCTGATACCACTGTAGAAACCCTTGTTTCCCCCTGATTCTGATTCTGACTGTGTTTTTGTTTGTTTTTGCAGTTTTTTGGGCACAAATGCAATAAAGCGATTTCGCAAGAAATAGAGAATAAATTCTATAAAAGTAAATCAAATCTGAAACAATAGATTCTATGGCTAATAGTGATGCCAGTCTTTTTTTATCAATTTTCTGAGATGATTACAATTTAGATCCACTAGCATGCAATATAAAAGACAATGATTTTTATTGGAGAACCTGGTATTTGCAGCAGAAATGAGAAAACCCTTGATCTGGTACAGCAGCAATGAATAACCTTTTTCTCCCTTTTGTCAGATGTCTCAGACAATGCCCGCTGTATAGGTGCCTCTATCAATGGTGATAGACTAAAGAGATGGAAAGGGCTTTGCTGGCTCTTGAAGGTTCGCTTTTTTTAAATGATGGTACGGCCTGGTACTGTACAGTACGGCCCTGTGATCAGCAGCAAATAATAAATAAGAAATCCCTCTACTCAATGTGAAGCTCTGTAATTTCTTCTGTATGAAGAAATCCCTCTGCCTGGCAATAAATCGGATGATGTTTCACACCCTCTGAATTGCACTCACTGGAGATGGCTCGTTCCCCAATGTTTCGAGACTAAAACCCTAGGCTCCTGTGCTCTGCTCAAGACTTGATCAATTTTTCTATTCCCAAATAATAATCCTTTTCTTCTTCCCAAGCAAATGGCTTATACTCATGAAAAGTGCGAATTCCTCAATAATAGGAAATCATTAAAAAATAATTCGAACTTTTAATTTTAATCTTTCAATAGTCTCCAGCCAAATTTTAATAATAAAATATACTCAACAAGAATGGCCCCTTTCTGATGATGGGCGACCCCTTCACTGAAATCACTTAAGTTATAATAAAATATTATAACTTTATATTATAATGCTCCCACCATTAATATTTAATTAAATCAATCAAATATTAATATCTCTCTCGATATATACCCGAAGCACAAACCGTCTGAAGCTGACGAACACTGAAGTGATTCTGTACGTGATCAATCCATATTGCTAAAAATAGCAGGGGTCCCTCGCTGAGTGCTGAATACTGCTAAAAATAGCAATGCAGGCTAATAGTGTCCGAACAAGCCCGAACGAAAGCCAACTGATCAAATACTGCCAACTGAAACTCAGCCAAGCTCCAACATGACCCCCTATCCAACCTATCAGCCTACGAGGGTCGCATAATAGGCTAATCTTGTGCTCTGAGAGATGTCAACTAGAAGGGGACATGACACAACTGACCCCATCCCCCATCAGAGAGAAAGGAAGTCAAGGGACACTATCACTATCTATATATAGCACGGGACTATTGCTATGCTCGAGGCCGATCACTAGAACAAACATCAAGGTGCCGGGGCGCCAACCCCCTATACAAACATTGCAAACATTGTGTACAAACATTGCAAACATTGTTTGGCAAACATTGTGTACATTGCAATGTTTGTACAAACATTGCAAACATTGGGCCCTCAGCATATGGTATGGCATCTATATCTATAGTTGCGGAGGAGCGAGCTCCACATTTCTTTCTTGCCGATAGGACCCGATAGCTGCCCAAGAGAACTCTCTATTCCGGTGGATGGCCGGTAGGCTGAATGTTTGTTCGCCCATCACATCACCAATACGGGGCGGGGCCGAAAGTTTGTTTGTTTGTTTGTTATTTCTACATAAACGGCTGGATCGGCTGATGGCCCCATCTCTACAGGTCCCAAGTCAGTCCCGAGTCTATATAGCCTAGTTGCCCTCAACCATAGATTAGATACGAGGGCCAATCATGTTGCGTATATAGATGGGGTCGTTGGCCTATAGATGAGATATAGGGCGGCAGGGTGGAAACAGAGAGGAGAGTCGGGCGGCTAGGCTATATGGATAGGGACAGTGGTTCCCCGATAGGGCTCCAGCTGTAGATAGTATAGATAGGGGGCCATGCCCTGGGTCGCCATAGATCTGGGTGCCAACTCAAACTAAACGTTTAGAGATATGGCACCCAAGCTAGATCATTAGTCAGTATAGGCTCGATATAGCCTTAACCCAAGCCGGGTTCTCTCTGGATCTAGATAGTTGGGTTCTCTCCGGACGATCTTCCCCCTATCCGCCGGATATAGAATCTGCTGCTCAAGAAGCATTCTATGTATTTTTTACTCATATTGCCTTTCATATCATTAAAAGAGTCTGAATTGTTGTTCGTGATCATGCATATGCTTGATTCGTCTTTGTTTCAGTCTTAGCTCGGTTGTCTTTGCTTGGTTAAGGTTTGGCTCTCAGCTTTTGACATCATACTAGTCTCATATCACTTCTATTACATCCATTTTGCATATCACGTCTTTGTTAGTTGCAAACCAGCTATTCGTAATCATCTAAAGTTTCAGATTCCAGTCCAAATTTAGTTTCTAAGCATCCAAGAGGTCATTCTTGCTTGTGTATCATTCAAAATTGCATCTTACATATTGTATATCTTTCAACCTTGGGCCAAACCTGCTACTCAAGAAGCATTCTACGTATTTTTTTGCTCATATTGCTTTTCATAACAATGAAAGAATCTAAATTTCTGTTGTTTGTCATCGTGCATATGCTTGATACACTTTGTTATAGTCCTGAAAGTTGATTGGAAACATCTAGATTGTAAATTCTTTCCTAAGGATCATAAACTTTGCAATCCACAACCATGACAACAACGCATTTAGAGTGAAATTGCTGTTTGCATGCCCTCAAAGCTTGGTTTCATTATTAAAGAGTGGTTTCAAAAAATGAAAAGATAACACATTGATTGCATTTTGATCATATTGTATAAAACAACTTTGAAACTTTTCATGTTGCTGATTTTATGCATACATAATTCTGATTACAAGCCACAATAGCTTCAAAGACTGATCTTAAGTATTCAAAGAGGGCATTCGTTGATAGGCTTTGCATTGCATATCATTGTAGAACTCTAGTTAAAAACAAATGTGTTGTCCTTGGGGTGCTCAATATCTTATATCTGAGGGGCACTTGTCTTATCCGGTTGGTCAGAAGATATGAATTGCAGTGCCAGATGGGTGGGAGCCAATGTCTTATCCGATAATATCTATCTCGCCCAACTGGCTTAGTCCCCAAGCCCAAACCCGGGGAGCTTAGAGACAAACCAAGACGATCCCCAATCAAAAATCGTCTTCCACATAACCCACTAGCGTGTTGTCCTTCAGTATGAGAAATCATATTTCAGCCTTAAAAAAGTATGTTGATATACTAAGATAGTCATGCATATCATTGTAGCACCCTAGTGAACATCAAACGTGTAGTCCTTAAGTATAACAAATCATATTTCAGCCCTCAAAAAGCATGTTGAAATATTAAGATAGTCATACTTCGCTTGCAAATCACATTAATTGCTTATTACATCAGTTTTGCATTTCAATTAGAGTCAAACTCGTCATACTTCACTTGCAAATCACATAGCTTGCTTATTACAACAGTCTTGCATTTCAATTAGAGTCAAACTTGCAAGTTTTAGACACTCATAGGACTGATTTCATTCTTGTTTCAGTCGTACGAGATCATTTTCAATTGAAGAGTTGATCATCCGTTCCCTATAATCCATCTAACTTGCATCTTATATCATACCGCTTTGTTTTGGGAAAAAAAAATCTCTTTTGAGCGTTTGCAGGTCATTTCGGCTTGTGGCAAAACATTGTTTCGACATACTTCTTGCATATAAATAATAAAATAAATTTGAAACATCGCAAAAAGGCCAGGTACATTTTTTGTCTCTTATGAATTCAGCATCAGTGTAGGAACTATTCACTGGTTGAACAAACTAACATACAACTTGTTTGACCTTTTTTTCTTATTTGTTTTGTTCAGCAAATAAGGCAGTCAAGGATTATATTGTTTGTCGATCACCTTTTCTATTCTTTCACTTGCTTGCTTGTGTGTGTTTGAATGGTTTGAAAGTGTGATCACTTTTTTTTTTACCATAGTTTACATCTCGCAAGTAGATTACCATAGTTTCTTTCAAGGTATCAAGATACTCTAGAACTGCTACTCTTCACGAGCCAATTCATTCTTCCAATTGGATTAACTCCCCTGGCCTGTTCCTTGGTGGAGTTGTTGACTAGTTTCTATCGTGTCACTTTTAAGCTTGCCCATGCAGCCTTATCATTGGTAAGTTTTGCCTGATGTTGCCATTCCTCATAACTCTATTTTTTTTCCTTTCAACTCGCCTTTGCCCACACATCTCGCACTTTGCTTTGCCTTTCTGTCCCACTGTGTGTGAGGTAGTGGCATAACAATTATGGTTCATGTGGTTCCAGCTTACCCTACAGTGGCATCAAAGGTAGCCAATAATCTCAACCAAGATAAAACGTGTACATACATATGAAATACCAGATGACTGCAATTGGCCTTTAATCTTGAGAAACTTAAGCCGGTTGTTATCATAAATTTCAAACTTGGCATGCTAATATTTTAAGAGCTGACACTAATCAACACAATTCCCCCTACAGTAAATTACAGACTTGGACATAAACCCAGATGTGCGTGTGTATACTGACATGTTGCTGAACACAGTTGGATGGGTTGTTTGCTTGCCCAAGGATCAAACTACTTGTTCACGGCTAGGGCCTGTAAATCTAACAGGATTTAAACCTGGTCCTTTGAATGGAAGACACTCCGTCTCAACCACTAGGCCACAGAGTATGAACTACCATTTGCTATATGCTATAGCAACTAAATTAAGAGGGGTCGAGCTTGAGCAATCCATACATATTTTTTCTACTTTGAAACCTCTCAACGATGCCTAAATTCTCCATATAAGAGAATTTTTTCAAGAAACAAACCAAGCACCCAACTAAAGAAGATCTTATACAGTCTATATTAGTTCCGTGGGTTAAAGACCTTGTATATTTAGCACCTTTAAATGTTAGATTATGTTAACCTGTGGACGGTCAACAAACAGAAATATGCCATTTTATTCATAAACGCACAGGGATGTTTAGGTGAGAGTTCCAACCAACCTTTAGTCTGTTTGGAAGGGTCGAGCATCTCGTCCTGCAAGGGCGTGTACCCTCTGAAATTCTCGTTCCTCAAAACCCTCATCTTCTCTTCCAGTGGAAACTCGAAAAACTTGCGTGACTGTTGGAATAGGTCATCAAAAAGATCCTGGCTGATGCCATGATTTATCACATAGAAAAAGCCACTGTCCAAACAAGCCTGCCACAAGCTTAAAGTATATCAATTTATGGGATAAATAAATAAGTTGGAGGCAGAAGAGTTCTACGAAAATAAAGGACCTGCCGGATTAAGGATGCGGAGTTGTTGAGGTCGGGACTCGAGAGGTCTATGCTGATCAGAGAGTTATTTCCGGCATCTGCTGCTGATACATCCATTTATAATCTCTGGTTTGCTGTGAATGGTTAGTTCTGAGAACAAATTATAGGGCGATCCTGTGTATGTCTCCTCGCTTTCAGGATTGTAGATTTCTACGTCATGTGACTGCAATTAACCCGTCTGCCTAGTAGGACGAAGAACCCAAGCAGTAATAAGGGTGGCATATAAAACGAAGAACATTACCTAGGTGTTGAATATAATATTTTGCATCAATCATATTTAAGAACAATATCTAAGAATAGTTAGTATTTATATCTCTTGCACACTGTTTATTTTATTATAAGGTGTTTTAGAACTCAACCTAAAACAAGTCATCTATAAATTGACTCATTTAGTGAAATTATTTCACTATAAACAATAAATATTTTGAGATAGGAAAATCTTAATTGTATCTGAAGGTTGTTTAATAGTTTATTATAGTGCTCAAGGCACTTATATTGCCTTTGCAATTAGCAAATACTTATTTTGTCAAAATCTAATCAAATAATGCCACGTATATGTAAATGACATTTACCTAATGTTTCATAATGTAATGTTTGACTTCTCTCCCATGCTATTGGCTAGACCCTTTATTCCTTACTGTGTGGAAAACTGGCATGTTTTTCTTTGAAGACAATTTTCACGGGGCTTGAGGTTAGATATATATCTCCTCTCTCCCCTGTATTGCACCGAAAAATTTATCGTGACTCGACACAGTGTATGGAGTCGATATGCATTTATGTTTATTTCTATTCAGTGACATTGGCATTTCTGAAATCACGGAGAAAATTCTAAATACAAAGAAGGATAGGTTTACATGAAATTTGACCTTTGTGATCCAGAAGAGAAATCAACAGATCTCGTGCTAGAGATAATGAAGGGTGTTTGAATTTCAAACAATTTAACTTGGGGAAACGGATTAAGAATAAAGTGGGAGTTATCATGGCGGCAACTAAAGCTAAAGATCGCTACTCCACCCTGAAGGTGCCTAAAACAACCAGTGAAAAAGACATTATAGATCTTATGCATCTTATACCACGGGTGAGTGAAACACCACCCTTACTCATTTATTGAATGCGCAGCTTTGTTTGTGACTTGAATTTGGAACTAGCTTCATATCTGTGCAGGATGAGTTCTGTCTATGTTTCCCGATGTTAATCTATAGTATGTTACAATTGCATCCTTCATACTTTTAAACCATGTTAAACACCTCAGCTCCTCCAAACATGTGGTATCTTGCGGCCAAATGGCAGTGACTCCTCATAGGTTGTGAGCAATTGCAAAACGCTAGGTATATATTAGAATTTTCCATTATGGTTGGAAATTTTACAAAATGACTTGAAAGTGTTTTTTTTTTAACTATTTGGTAAACATGTGGACTATATACTAGGCTCCAATCCTCTGAAGATGTCTTACATGGTTGGATATGGTCCAAAATACCCGCGGTGAATTCACCACAGAGGTTCATCTCTGCCTTCAAATGTTCAACACCCACAGGCCATTTGATGTAGTGCAGGGTTCCAGTCCTTGTACAACAATGAACCCAATCCAAAATTGTTAGTAAAAGTAGTTTGGGAGGGCCAGATGTCAATGGTTGCTTTTCCGATGACATAAATTATTATGAGCAGTCTTAACCTTCAACCAAGACTTAGCAATCATGGTTTGATAATTATTAGGTGTTAAATCATGTTCCCTCTAAGCTATCTCAACGGTTAACACCTTTGCATCAGCAATAGGAGTGATCCCGAGAGCTAAGTTAATGTGATGAGCATCCAGCTGAACAATGCCCTGACATTGTGGGTTCTTCAATTCATTGGTGTGAGGGTCAAAACAAGATTGAAGAGATAATAGGATCTCCCACAGACCTCAAGGAAGGAGTATAGAATCTACCAAATTGAAACAGATCTATAGTCATCTTTCAATTACATAAGACAAATGCTCAGATTTCAATTAAAAATTAAGGAACATGAAAGGCCATAAAATACATTCAATTCCACATATAAGCAGTTGATAGGAGGCTTGTTGTTTGCTTCATAACCAAATAGTAGCTGAGTGTAGCAAGGAATCAAAAAAGGAGCTAAGAGAAGAGAGCTCTAATGTTGAGCAATGTACCCTTGTAAGTAATATTTTTACAGCAATAACAGAGGTCTTCATTTGAATGATGGAGTTTTTGCCAATTATTGGGTTTCTTTAAAGTATATGATTGAGCCTCCTTTTGATTGTTTGCATTCAGATTTTCTTTTATTTTTCAGTTTCATATTTCCTTGATGTTGCTATTTGTTGGTATTTCCATTTTAATGTATGAAGCACCAATCCACGTTGGTCCATTTAAACCTTTATCTACAGTTTGTAGTTTGAAAAATAAAGCAATTTAAGTTTTAGTAAATATTATCATAGTAACAAGACTAGGTGAATTTTGACTAGTGAACTTGACTTGCCCTCGAAACAAGTAAACATGTGAGATTCCACCTGGCTAAGAAAGTGTATGAGTTAACAATTGTAGAGAAGATACACCAGATAGGAGTTCAATAATGTATTCCAAAACCAATGCTAGATTTTACCCACACTGCCATATCATCTTTACACTTGAGAAAAAAGAGTCTCTACAATGAGTTGTTAAATCTAATATTTTGATAATTGTTTTTTAAAAAGTACCTCTGGGCGAACTAGCTCCAAATCATGAGTGGAACAAAATGTAGAACCATCTGGAAGCTTATTGAATATTCTAAATGTCAAGCATAGCTTTGCATCAACAAGCTCACATGGTGTTGGTCCAGTAAGCTTATTGAATATTCTAAATGTCAAGCATAGCTTTGCATCAACAAGCTCACATGGTGTTGGTCCAGTCAAAACCAATCGTATTGCAAATACCCTGTACCCAACAAAATGTGTACGACACTGATGAAATGAGAAATACGAGAATGTAATACAATGAATATGAAATCTTGCAAACCATGCAATCTTACCGAAAAACTCTTGATGAACTTTATTACAGAAGTGGCATTATAAAAAAGTGCCACATAGTACTAACAAGTGTGTTAGCCATTTATCACTGTAATTTATGGGTGAGCCAAACGTGAGCTTTCTATGATTTTTGGATTATCAATTAAATGCAAATGATGATTTACTATTATAAAATAGAATATGTGAACAAGCATTGTATATCTTATATCTGATTTATACCAATACAATACTTTCATTTTAAGCTTCAATCAAAAAGTATTCCGTGATTGTTTCAAGTTTTTCATAAAAATGAATAAGTTCCCTATATATCGTTTCATGAATATATTACATGTAATGAATTTACTTTCATGATTATTCTAGTTTTAATTGTCTGGCATTTCATAAAAATGAATAAGTTCCCTATATATCGTTTCATGAATATATTACATGTAATGAATTTACTTTCATGATTATTCTAGTTTTAATTGTCTGGCATCTTAACAAGAAATGATCTGGACCATAAAAGATAAACTCCCACATATTTTGTTGATATTTTAACATTCTGTATTCATATTTGTATTTTGCAACAGATTTGTTTAGAAATTCACAATTGAACAGGTTGGTTTTGAATATTCAAAGAACTAAAACAGAATAGGCATACAAGTTGAATTCGAGGATAGTAGGATACTATTCTTGCATGGCCAAGGATCAAATACAAAAACAAGACTTACACTTTCAATAGATAATGTCATTTGTGGATGGAAAACAGTTCAACAAATGGAAAGAGAAGACTTAAAATTTGAACCAGATGGTGACATCATAAATGAAAAAATGCTATGCCAGCGACTATCTTCTTTCCTATCTCAGCAGCAGCCATCTCCAAGCCATATGTGTGCCAATATGATAAACCAGGCTCATTTGCAGAATGTGTCTTTTTACTTAAAGAAACTGCGGGGGAAAATGGGCCATCTGATTATTGATAACAGATACTCTTGGTTAGTTCAAAACTACACCTTTGACAAGCTACAGGAGACTCTTAACTGCACATGTGCCAACCATGATAAGACAGGCTCATTTGCAGAATGTGTCTAGCTTAAGGACTTAAAGAAACTTGCAGGGGAACCAGATGGGCCATCTGATTAGTGTGATAACAGATACTCTCTGGTTAGTTCAATCCAGCTACCATTCTATTGACCAAGCTGGGAGGAGACTCTTAACTGCACAAATGAGGACCAGGTTAGACACCATAAGTCCTAGCTTAAGGAAAACAGAACTTGTTTTGGAACCAGAACCAAAAGTGTCTACATCTTCTCTTTTCAATCCAGCTACCATTCTATTGAAACAACACAATTTGAGAGGTTACATGCCAGTTTTTCAAACTCTTATTTGTTCTCGTTAGCACAGCTTTAAATTTGGTGGAAACAGAACATATGGGAGCTCCAGAAATGGAAGATCCTCTCGAGGACCCACCAGTTAGTGTAAACAACACAGACTGGGTTACATGGCCAGTTTTTTCAAACTCTTAAGTTGTTCTCGTTAGCATGCAGCTTTATCCTTCTGGTGGAAACAGATAGACTGTTGGGAGCTCCAGAAATGGAAGATCCTCTCGAGGACCCACCAACTACTGTAAAGACACGACTATTTACTGGCCAGTTCTTCAAACTATAAGTTGTTCTCTTTGATGCTGCTGTATCCTTCTGGTCCCATAGACTGTTTTGGTTTTGTGGAGATTTATAAAATCTTATCTATCTTTGGACAAACTGGAATCATTGACCATTTTGTGGTTCTAGGTCTTGGTCACAAATGTCTTTAGTAGTTATGGTTTACCTTATTTTATCTACAATAATTCATCCTTGTGTAGGTTTTCGCTTAATTATTATTCTTTCAGCATCTACATTTATCGGGTCTCAAGATTTTTAGAAGTTGTTCTGTTTCTTGCTAAGTATCTTTGACCACATATCATCAGAAAATAAGTCCTAAATTTTGTACCTGTCTCCTAATATGAATATAAATTTTGTTTTTTGACAATAAAAATATACTAGATTTGAACCTCTCAGCAATATTAAACTTGGTTTAGAATAGGATTGGCAGGATACCTCCATGCAGGGCTAGCCTTTTAAGGAATGCCTTAAATTTATCATTTTAGTTATATGCACACAAATAATCTCCTACTTCAAATGGTTTGTGGCCTGTGCATACAACTTGGTTTAGAATAGGATTGGCAGGATACCTCCATGCAGGGCTAGCCTTTTAAGGAATGCCTTAAATTTATCATTTTAGTTATATGCACACAAATAATCTCCTACTTCAAATGGTTTGTGGCCTGTGCATACAATCTGATAGGCAAGAAGATCCGTGGCACACAATTTGGGATTGTAAGTTCCCCAGGCAGTTTCGGCTTTAGTATTAGTCAGTGGTTCTATATTAAGATTTGTAGGAATGTCCATTAGAGATCAGCCATGGAGATCCCTAGTTTTCTAGGAATTTTCCAAGTTTTTATGCTATTTGGTTGATTACGTTATTTGTTCATATGGGTGTATTTGCAGATTGGAGGATTTAGAAATAGGGGACCGCCCTATAGAGATGAAATCAGATCATAACCCAATTTATGTGAAGATTAACATACATATAAATAATCAGCCACGAGAACAAACCCACCACAATCAAAGAAATGTGTCTCTTCGGGGTAAAATTCTTATGACTCATGAGAATAGGGAACTTTTTAAGGCAGCCCTTGGAAAACACCTTCAGGAAGCAGAGGATAGAGTAACAACAACGTCGAGCTGTCCCATGCAAAGCAATATGCTGATTCCCATCATCCACAAAGCACTAAGCATTTGCAAAATGTCTAAGGCAGCCCTTGGAAAACACCTTCAGGAAGCAGAGGATAGAGTAACAACAACGTCGAGCTGTCCCATGCAAAGCAATATGCTGATTCCCATCATCCACAAAGCACTAAGCATTTGCAAAATGTCTAGGCCCAAGAAGAGAAACATAAGCAGCTTTCCAACAAATCCGTGGTAAGATGAAGAATGCAAAGCAGCGAAAAGAGCATTGAGAGAGCTTGTAAAAGATAAAGAAAACAAGAAGGCTTATGAAAAACTGATTCAATACAAAAAAAAAGGTTACATGAACATTAGAAGGAAAGAGATGATTTTTTTAGGAATGCATAATCCCAAAGGATTTTGGAGAGAACTTCAGCAGAAGAGAACAAATAAAGAATAATATTAGAGAGACCTAATGGCTAGTTTATGCAAAATTATTATAGGAGCAGAAGCAAGATATGACCTCTTTTCCATAGGGGATATCACTCTAGGCATAAAGAGACTAGCAGGGAAGAAGGCTCAAGATATGGATGGGGCTGCAAGCAAAGCATCTCGAATGGGGTGTGAAAGTCCTCACACCACACATCAAACGCATATTCAACAATATCATTCAGGAAGGCTTCCTGTTGTGACTAAACAACTAGTGTTGTTATCCTCCTATACAAAAGCAGGAATATAATTAACCCGTCAAACTACCACACTATCATGGTAAACCCTCTTCTTGGAAAACTATTTGGGAGTATGATAGCGCATAGAATTAGCAGTTGGGCTGAAAAAGAGGGAAAAAGAGCAAAGGGGCAGGCAGGTTTCTTGCCGAAGCACTCCACTATCGACCATTGCATCACTCTAAGACAATTCAAAAAGTATGGGACAATCAAGGTGAAGAGGTTTTTTTTTGCTTCGTTGACTTCAAAAAAGCATTTGACACGGTACCTAGAAATAAACTTTTGGAGCAAAATGGAGGAACTTGTAGTTCTAGATGAGTATAGAGCAGTTGTTCATAGGCTTTATGAGCAAGTCAAGGCCAAAATTAAGAATAGGGGAGGGAATGTCTAAAATTTTTGGGAGCGGCATTGGTGTTAAACAAGGATACCCACTTTCACCCACTTTATTCGGGCTTTACATTGATAAACTAGAAGAGTGGATGAACAAATGGACAAACAAGGCATTCACTTAGCCAACTATGTTGTAAAATTGCTTCTTTATGCAGACAACCTCATCCTAATTGCAAAAACATCGCACAACTTGAGAGAGAACATGAGGACCCTTGAGCTTTTCTACCGAGAGGTTAGAATGCAAATAAACATCAACAAAACCAAAATCATGATCTTTTCTCTACGAAAAAAAAGAAACAAATTGATTTCCTTTCCAAAGGAAGCCCTTTGGAAATAATGGATGAATACACATATCTTGGGATTGACTTTCAAAACTAGCTTAGTTAGGAGACTTGCAGGACCAAAAGAATCCAAGGGGTGTGGAAAGCTTTATACTCGCTACAAAATAGGTGTAGGAATGAAAAACTATGGGATTGGAAAACCCATTGAACTTTATTTGGCCTACTTGTCACATCAATGTTCCTATATGGATGTGATGTTTGGGGCAGCAATGTGTGCGACCTAAACTTGAGGCAAACAGAGAGAATTTAAAAACATTTAATCACAAGCAACCTAAAAGTTAAAGTTTTAGTTCTATGTGAAATCCTATTGGCTGAAACAGGGATGTTTCTGCTAGAAGCATAAAAAATGACTCAGACATTAATTTATTTAAAAAAGACACAAAGTATGGAAAATCGTCGATGGCCCAAAATGGTAATAGATGAAGAGCTAAACAGAAGGAAAAACACATGGATGAAAACAATGAATGGATGAGTCAATGGGACATCAACAAATAAGAATGTCTAAACACCAAGGAAGAAATTAAAAAGTATGTGAGAGAGAAATTCAAGGCAATCATGTGGACAAAACAAATTAGACGGAAGAAAGCATATTACATCAAAGAGTTTAACCCCACTGGGGACCATGAAGAAAAGGCGTACATGGGGTATAAATTGATTAGAAAGCAAAGAAGTTGATATCATAGTTAAGGACCAACTCACCCCATCTTAGGTGTGAAACCGACAAGTGGACAGTGCCTAAGGAGACATGGAAAACAAGAACAAGTTCATTTTGTGAAGAGGGAGCAATGGAGATTGAATTGTGTTACATCATGGACTATGCATCGTATCATGATATTCATATCAAGTACAAAGACATCTTGCAAATCGAAAACCTGACCGACTTGTTTGAGGAGGCAAGGTTAAACAAAACAATAAGTTTCTTAATCAAGATCCATAGCAGAAGACTTAAAATCCAGAAGGGGCTAGAAATTTAGCAAGAATAATAAGGCAACCACTTATGTTAGATAGTTGTGTTGATATAAAATAGTCTTTTGTTGCTCCTAGTTCCATAGACTGCTTCGTCTCATGGACGCTATTAAAATATTTCATTCATATGAGATGAAGGGTGCCCGACTCTGACATGAAATGGACTGTTGAGGCTAAATTTGTGTTGAAATAGGGACGGCATGCGGTAGAATCAGCTCTGTCTATGTGGCAGTGCAATTTGTGTGAGGGAACACATTTTGAAACTTTAAAGGTGCCAACAAAATTTCAAAATATAATTTCTTGTGTGAGTTACATTATCATATGGATGACTTTGGTTCCACTACATGTTATCTGCATTTTAACTCAAAAAATAGTCGTAGTCGTCGATCCCATGGCACATGTCAGTGTTGGGCACCCTTCATCCCATATAAGGAATGTTGATTGGTGTAAATTTCATCGCCGCCATCTTTTTCTTAGTTTTTTATTTCTCTTTGTATTAGCTCTCTTTAGGACCATGTTTGGATGCAACATCACTATAGGCTTTAAATTTTAAAACTTTACAATTTATATATGGCTAAACTGTTATGTCCCTCTTAATATTGACTATGAAATTTTTTCTATTTTTTAAAAATACAACAATTAAGATAAATCTACAAACTCTCTTAAGTTAGAAAGAACATGTTACTGACGTTTACCTATTTCTACATATCACACCTACATATTGAGAGACTTACAATGTCCATAATTAGCCTATGTGTATTCTAAGTTCATTTTAACTTAAAATCAAAATAAATATTTCACTTATTAGTACAATATGTGATTAACTAAAATATGAAATTAATAGCTATATTCTAAGTTAATCTAAGTAGGTACAGAAATGCAATAAATGATACAAGCTGAAATAATGATTCTAAATATTTTATTTTGATATTTAAATGAAATGAAATAATGTAAATAGGATTGATAGGGTACTAACCTGAAAATGAATCACCTCACTATATGTTTGACTTGGATAGGCTGATGTGTAGATAGTGAAGAATGTGAAGGTGTTACCCAGGAAATTGTAGCAATTGAAGATCCGATTGGACTGGAGCGCCTGGGAGATGATTGGGATGCCTATGGGCGCCCTGTTCTATAGTCTAGGTGCTATGGTCTATAGAAAAGCTCAAGATCTGAATATGACAGTGTCGCTATATCTTCACAATATATATGTTTTTATTGCATAGTTGTTGCAGTGGCTACGCTTATGTCATTGTAAGTTAGTGATGAAGATCTACCTGCAAAACCCCATACAAAGCATCAAATTCCTAAAAAGGAAATATGCAAATGAAGGGGTCATACTAACCTTAGTTGCCATAATGGTGGACTTACAACTTGTTGGTCCGAAAATCTGTCGCGTGGACAGATCTATGGATAGACGAGCCAACAGTGTGCAGGGCTTAGCCCCTCTTTGAGACAGCAAAGCGAAACTGGTTTATTGCTATTTCTACTAGCAGGAACCTATGCAAGTCTCACAAATTCTGCCTTCAGGGGTTGGGATCTCATCCCAGTAGAGTGTTCCAGGCTGCGAAAAGAAAGGAATGAAAGAGGGAGAAGAGAAAGAACAGATCCGAAGGGAGAAAAGAAATGAATTCCAAAGCAGAAAGGTCAGAAGATTTATGTTTTTTAGTTTGGTAGTAAACAGAGCCAAACCTACTTGCATAAATAAACAAAGCAATACTGATAAACAAATGACGGAAAAGTAGATATGAATCCAACAGATTAAACACATACAAATCTAACGTAAGAAAGATCTAATGTATAACACAGCTATTGAGCACAAAGTCTGAATAATTGTATTACTGTTCTTTTCTGTTACAAGAAAGCTCAAAGTCTTTCTCTCCTCACTTCTATTTCTATCTAAAAAAATGTTCCTTTTTTAATACAAAAAGTATTCTCATATTTATAGAAGATGAGGGAGAGAGAAGGCAAAATGGAGCCAACCACTTATTTACAAATATATTTACAAAATATCTAAAAGTCATGTTGACTTTGACAACTTGGTGGATGACATCATCCCATGATGCAACATGGATGATGTCATCATTTGTATCAACACATTTTAGACATTTCAAAAAGAAAGTCGGAGAATAGAGAGAAGAAGAAGAAGAAGAAGAAGAAGAAGAAGAAGAAGCTACTCATCATCATCATCCTGTGGCCGGAAAGGGGTTGCCTGTTTCTGATGCTGCTCAGGTGATGATATGTGGAACTGAGCGCGGTATTCCAAAAAGTTGCTAATCATCGGCCCAAATTGATCTTGTGACGGATCTTTGTGCCGTTCACTGATTGCTTCACAAGTCTCCCGCTCGTCTATGAGCTTTTCCGGGAGTTTGGAATAATCTTTCTCCGCCTCGATAAGGAACCCGATGAAGTCCCTACAGGCCAGTAGGTTGTTGATAGATTCAGTGTCGAATGTGACCTCTGGCCCTGTCCCTTGAGAAGCTATCTCCTTGAAGATCCGGATAGTGTCATCAGCTGATCTCAAGGTAAGGGAAGGAGTGAGCAACCCTGGAGTCATGGCAAGGACAATTTTCTCCATTTGATGCATTGCATCCAGGGCCTCTTCCTTTACCTTGTCTATCTTTTCTAAAACAAATTCCAGCTGATCTATCTGATAGTCTAGAGTGGACATAGTTTTGTTGAGGGCCCTTGGATGACCGAAGACTTCGAACTTGACCAAATCTTCAACTGAACAGTCGAACATTTGTTGGAAGGTCTCGTGCTGGAGTCTAGCATGTTCTAACTCTTCTGATATCAGACCTGCTAATGCTTGGAGTTCCTTATTCGCCTTCTCGATGTTTAGGTATAAACTGATATACTCGGCGATTACTCTTTCACTATCCTTGAGGATCTGGCTCCTCCAAGCAGAAACAACCATACCCTGCTCGCCGATCTTTGAATACTCATTGATCTTCTCCTGACTGAGAAGCTCAGGAGTCTCGGCGGCAGTTGTGGGAGGTGCACTTCCCATCTTCTGTAAGGCTTGAAGCAGGTACTTGTTCTGCTCCTTCAGTAGCCTTTTCTCCTCTTTCGTTTCCTGAAGCTTTTTGCAGAGTGCATCAACTGCGGAAAGAGCTTCCCCCTGGAGACTTTCAGAGGATGTCCCCATTGTGACTTGGGTCACGGTGAAATATGTCGGAGACAGATCTTCTTTCTCTTTGAGGGGGTTGGGGTACGCTATTTCCATGACTCTCTCACCTGCAGCACTCTTCGAGAAGCGTGTAACCGGCTTGTGCTTCTTTGCCCCTTTGGCTGGAATTACCGAAAAGTCCATCGGAGCGATGGGGACTTTCCTCTTTTGTTGGCTCAGCTGCTGAGAGATCCAAGATGGTCCTATAGAAGAAGGACCAGAGACAGAGGGGGAGGCAGCAACGGTAGAAGAGGGGAAAAACGTGGAGACACGCGGCGGTGGCATGGAAAGAATAGCCGAAGAAGTGTCCACGGGAGGAAGGGAAACCGCAACTGCAGAAGACATAGGAAGGGAAGGGAGCTCGGAGATGAGGGAAGAATAGAGGAAGACAAATCAGCGAGGGAGGAGAAGATAGATGAAGAAGCAGGGGAAAGGGTAGAAGAAGGGGCAGAGGACACGACCAAAGGGGTGGTCGTTTGAGTCACTCGAGGAGGGGAAGGAAGAGAAGAAGAAGGGATAGAAGGGACCTCTGAAGTTGTAGCGACGCCGACATCCTGGGTGGATGGGCGTATAGGACTATCCTCTGTCAATTCTTCATCAAGAGTTATAACCTGTTCAGGCTCTGAGGGAAGAGGACTTTCAGGGCACCTTTGCCTTTCAGCTGCTTCTTTGACCTTGGAGGTGCGTTGCCCAAAGGGGAAGTTGTGAAATCTACCCCGAGGTAGATTAGTCCGTTCATGCGGCACCAATGCTATGTTCTCCGCATAGTCTCCTTGACCCTCTCCTCAATTGTTTGAGGAGACTTATTCCTGTCAATGGCCGGGAAGGGCCAATTGTCCCCATCTGTGTCATTATACACCTTATCTACTTCATCTTCCATAGTCTGGAATCCTTCGGGGACAATGGCCACTCCGTATTGGATGATTTCCGCCAATGCTAAGCGAGAGTGATCCTTTCTTCTGAGTTCCACCTCATGGAGAACGTCAATGTAAATATCCTCAATTTGAGGGACATGGATCGGATCGAGCTTCGCTTTTGGCAGGCAGCTTCTTGGGTCGAAGGTAGGCCTGGCTAGGAAGTCATGCTTCAAATTGAGTAGCTCCAGCTCTGCGAACATTTCCTTCGCCTTATGGTGGGTGGAGCATGTGTATCGGCCCACTTTGAGGGGGAAAAGAGTTCCACCCTTCTTTCTTTTGAGGCACTTCTCATGGTATGTGACCAGCTGCCTTGACAGTTCTAGTAGAATCAGCTTAGGCCCAGCATACCTTGGTAGCCTGGTTGGCTCTCCCAAAAAGTTGGCAGCCCTCAGATAGGTGAACGTGGGAAATTGGGTGAACAGGGCCCCCCATTTCTCTGTGACTGCCACTATGTGTTTGGTCGTCCGGCTACGAGTCATGTGTGGCCTCAGTAGGCAGATGACATGATAGAAGAATGCATCGTTAACTTTTGCGAAATGTTGGATGCTATTCTCCAGCCTCAGCTCTGGGTAATAATCAAATATCTTGGCCTGAGGCCATACTCCACTTCGGTTCAGCCCCGGATAATCCCTCGCCGATGCTGCAGCGTAGACTACATAGGAGTTCATATGGAACACTCCTGTTGTGGCGAACTGTTGTAGCTGCTCAGATATGGTGCTGCTTATTATTTCCCCCCAGTAAAAGCGCTGATCGGGCAAATTCTTATTCATTGTCTCCAGGTACCGCAGCATCCACTTATGGAAATAGTGGGCATCTGAAAGCCCGAAGACTCTGCTCAGGAAAGTGATAATATCACTGAGTTCCTCTGAGAAATCACTTCGGTGGATAGTCTGAGGCCACCGGGTCACCACCTTCTTGTTCTTTAGGTAGACCTCATTCATCAACTGCATGCACTGGTCTTCGTTGTCTTCCCAGGCCTTGATGCATTCTCGTTGGCTAACAGCCACGTAGTTCCGGTGGTGAGGGATGCCAAGTATTAACTCAAAGTGACGGGCAGTGAGGTTTATGACTGCCTCGCCCTTACTGTTCTCGACACATCTTGTGTCTTTGTTGTAACATTGCGCAATCACCATCATGAATTCGTTGTTGACAGCGCTGACGGGGATTCCTCCGGCGAAGTGCAGGGCACTGCCTATTAACTTGTCCATCCATGGACTTCTTGTAACTTTTTGAGTCCTAACCCAGAACTCATCCATGTCAATGTGACCCAATTCAGAGTCTCTGACATCCATACTGCACTCAGCCTGTGATTCGGGCATCCTGACCTTCTGATATTTGTACTTCATCTCTTCTTCTGTCAGCTTAGACTTTCCTCTTGGTTTGGTGGGTTTCTTGCTTGACGTAGACATGTGTTCTTTCGAACTCAACTGCTGATCTGCATGAAGAAGAAGTGAGACCCAATCCAAAAAGGTTGAATTAGTCATTTGATCTTCCATTGGAAAGCTAGCAAAAGAAAGAGTTAGAGATTTTAAGGCTCAGGGCGCAGGAAAAATGCAACTGGCAGGCCAAATAGATAAGGCGCACAGAAAAGGAATGTTGCAGAGGTTATACTGGCGCCAAAGGCGCATGGCGCATGGATGAAGCAGGTTGCATTTTATAGCAGGGCGCATGGAAAGAGTATGTTACATGAAGGTTCGGTGCGCCCTTTGGCGCATGGATGGATTATGTAACATTAACAAATGGTGCGCCAAAGGCTTTGGCACGGCGCATGAAGGGTTTACACAACATCATGTTACTGCAATGGAGGGTGCGCCCGCGCCTTGATAGCTTTATACTTGCGCGAATAAGGCTTATGTTACATGAAAGTTGGGTGCGCCCCTTTACGCATGGAAACGGGATGTAACATGGATAAATGATGCGCCAAAGGCTTTTAAGGAGGCGCGGGATTTACACTTGTAGCATGCAAAAAGGGCGCGCTTTGAAGGCGCATGAGTTCTAGATGTAGCAGGACAAAAGGCTGCGCCATTGGCGTGGGTTTTGGTCATGTAACATGGCGTGTAGATGCGCCAAAGGGGCGCAACTGTTTTAAGTGTGACAAGACGCGCCAGTGCGCCATAGAACTAAACTCATTGCTTCAAACATTTTCATTCTTTTCTCCATTTCAAAGATAGCATGGACATACAAGGTTTTTATAAAAAAGATTCTTAGACCAAGCTATTTCAAAACAATACTCTTTACCAGCAGATCTGGAAAGAGGGAGGAGGAGGAAAAGAAGAGAAGAAAACAGAACAGCACAGGGGGGAAACTAGCTCAAACATATCTCATTTTACACTGGCTAGCAAACCAAAATACAGACCAAGAACACCCAAGGAACCGAAAGCACAAAAAAAAGAAAAGAGGGAGAACCTCTCACCTTGAATATATAGCAAAAATTGAGAGCGGGTCCACAGGGCGACGAAAACGACGGAGCAGAGGCTGACAAGTCCAGAGAGATCACGTGCTCGACAAAAAGAATGAAAATGACATTGGGCGCGCACTGATATATATAGAAAAACTTGTCATCAATGCGTCAACCACTTTTGAAATGGCGCATGAAAGTTGCTGTCGACAGGGGAAAACGTGCGCCCTTTGGCGCACGAAAGTATTTGACAACAGAAGATTGAGCGCGCCTTTGGCGCACCATATGTATTGTCGACATGAAGTTATGTGTGCCCTTTGGCGCACCGAAACTTGGTGTTGCATAGAGATTATGTGTGCCCTTTGGTGCACTGAAAGACGTGTTAACGTGGAAAACCATGTGCCAAAGGCTTAAAAAGACTAAGTTCGAAAACTAGATTTCCCAGGAAGGGATTTTACAACGTTTCGAACGCAAGGGATCCCTAACGAGGGATCGAAACAAAAGTTTCGGTATGGTTATCGGTAAAATTGCCCTTGTCAATTTTACGGGATAACACAACTAAGCGTTGCACTACATTTCAGACCCAATATAGTTCTATGTGCTTGTACGTGTAGTTGTGTGTCTAGGGTGCCCTAACATCAATGATGCAGAAGTAGGGGGCAATAACTAGATGTAAAATGCAAACGGTGGATGGAATAGAATGAATACAACCCTTTCCCCCTATGATTCTATGATGCAGATGTAAATGATGTCCAAATACAGTCCATTTCCTTAGTGGATAGCTAACTCTTGATAGTAGATAGTCAACGCTTAAAATAGTGAGTATGTTATGTTTATATAGGGATCTCTTCTTCAAAATTTGACACTAATAACCCGATATGCCGACTAGTACCTAGGGGAATGAGAGGGAAAATGACAAAGACCGACATCGAATAAGTAATTTAGACCCAGGTGTTGCAGGGACCAGGGTGCCTTAAATTAAGGATCAGGGCGCCCATGGGCACCCCAGTACTACCCTAGGCTCCCTAGTCAAAGACTAGAGAAGACAAATGACTAAATAACAGCATCTGATACTCCCTGAGAGATGACCAAAACCGTGTAAACAATTGAAGATTGTGAAAGACAAATGACGACGACATCCAACTAACTGACTACAACACTAGGGGATGAGTCATTAGTGAATAATTTTCTTACGCGAGATCCATATATAAAATAACAGACCTAACAGTATAAATGTAATAGTAAGTGCGTGATTTTGTGACTACAATATGCCTCTACACAAGAAAAGTGTTCTAAATGTTTAATCCTCGATGTAAAATTGTAATTCAATACATGCTTATTCAATCACCCATTTTTGCATAAACACTTCATATAATTCAAGACAAATGAGTTGATGATTTCAAATGAATACCACCATGCATATAAGTCAACATTGTTTGATTGACTAATTTATAAATTAAGATCACTTATTTATTCATTTACACTTCTTTGTCAATATAACAATTTACACAAATTTCATCACACAAATTTATGCACATGTAAGCATTTTGGAGTTAGAGTTCTAATAAAATGGGTTTATCCTTCATAACATGTACACATTTTGGTCAACTACAAATTAGTCACTAATTTGTGAGATCTAAGATCTTCCTCATTTTAGTTCAATTTTCCTAACAAGATCTTTGTTAAAATATATAATTAATTCGAAGAATCATGAATAGTTTATTCAATGTAATCGTCAATTTTATAAACTCGCGTAATCTTCAACATTCCAATTTGTAAGGTTTACAATTTCAATGTTGTTTATTTTATATAAATCACAACTAGAAATACATTGATACAATACTCACAAAAAAGAATGCCACTTCAAGTGTCGTAGAGAACCAATTTGTTGTCCAATTGCAGTAAGAGAAAGAGCATCATCGGAGTGCTTTACCTCCAACCACGAGCCATACGGATCCTCGCACACCTCTTACATCTTGAGAGTGGCCCTACCCTTTACGAGAAGGAAGATGTGGTAATCATTGGAGAGAGAGAGAAAGAGAGAGAGAGAGAGTAATATGTGTAAGCCATTACCCGATCAACTAGTAACATATATGGGGTAGGAATAATATACATCCTAAAATCATAACCTTATGATTTTGCTTTTGGCCAAAAGTCTATAGAATTTAGTAAGTACCCACGTAGTCCCTGAAATCCATTGAAATGCTAGAGCATTAATAATCCAAAGTGATAATTCAAGACGGTAGCTTGTGTGTTAATCCACTACCTTCCATTGTGTCCCCTCTTGGAATTCATCATAAGTGATTCTATGCACTAGGTTATCTATCACCCTAGTATTATCACCCCCCTAATCTTAGCACATTTAACATTTCCATTCCTTATCCCAGCAATTGGCAGCAAATCACAATTTTCTTCAAGTTAGAGTCTAGTTAAACAGATGTCTGAATCTCAAACAACACTAATTTTTCTGAGTGTCCCATACCACCCGTCAAATTAAGGCTAAAGGGATTCTAATATATTTTGTTAATCCCAAACGACATAACAACCTATGGTTAGTATGCTAGAAGTCTCGTATAGTTATCCTTTATAAGCCATGGTCAAGGGTTTCTACCTCTCACCCAAATCATGTTTACAATTGGTTGTGTTGACTAGCTCAAATATTAAGTCTTATCTATCGAAAAAAAAAAAACTCTTAAGATATAATTTTAGATATACAACATGATCTCATTATTTGTTATATTTTAAGCTTTCGTACAAGTTTAGAACGTATATTTTACACTCTTATATCAATGGGTTTGTGTTATGATCATTTACATAAGTTTACAATAGTTGTTTCCCCACTTACAGTTTATCAATTCTAAATATGTCAATGAAGTATTTTTTATTCACGTAATATTTATTTATTTTTATGATTATCAATATTTAATATTTGATATCTCCTTTCTTGGTTTAAGTATCATATTTTACATTTAATCTTCGTGTTATAGTTGTAATCCATGCTTCCCATTTAAATCCACATCATGGATATACCTCCCTTAATGAAATAATTATATTTAATTGTTTTCTTCTCTTCCTTTATATAAAAAATACACAAAAAGAATATGGAAAGTAACTCAGATTACAGAAAATCCCGTTGAAGAATCAATCGTAACTCATATTCCATAAACTGGGTTTGAATAAAATTTAGAAGGTTTGTAAACAAATATGTATTGAATGAGCTTTCCAAATTTCAGCTCCACCCAGTTTTCCTGTTAGGAGAAATATGGATTTGAAAATCAAGTATGGAGTGATTTTTTAGCTCGTGTCTAAGCATGGAATTTAAATAAAATTTGTCAAGGTATCAATCATAATTTGGTTTATATTAGTTAAAGAACTTATAGTTTTATGGTGACTTTTCAAGTATTCACTTTCTAATTCTATATTTATTCTTATTTCCCCGGTTCTTTTTTATGCCACTATATCTAAAATTCCAACTACTATATCTCTTTAATCTATCATATCGTTTTCTTCCATAAATTCTCTTTTTTTGTAATTTCATTTAATCTTTTATTTACATTCCAAAACATATTTCGAATAAATATAAACATATTCTGTATCAAAATATTCTCAGGATTTTTAGCAATTTCAATCTAAAGCTCTATTAGACAGAAGATTGTATTTGTCCCAACGTCACTAACTTGTGATAAGAAATTTTTTTATTTATAGATTAAATTATTCTACCAACATTCAATTGCTTCCTATATCTTTTACTAAAAGAATAATAAATGCTTTACAGAAAAACCTAGCAATATCTCAATGCGTTTGGAGAGAGTTTTGTCTCTGGAAAATTCTCCAATGCCCTTTTTGACTCTTTCTCTTTTATACTTCTTTTCCTTGTGGTGCTTTAGTTGCTACATTTTTCTGTTGGTTATTACCTCTTCCAAATTACTCTTCTTCGTAAGCTATAAACAACAAATCACCTTTCTCATTCCTTGATAAAAATAAAACAAAATTGTTGTGTTTCAATGTTGTTTTTATTTTATTTTATTTATTTTTCCTTCTGACAAAGCTCCTTGGACGTCTATCTCCTCCCTAGCTGTTGTTATTCTTTATATATATATATATATATATATATATATACTAACTTTATTGTTGGACGCCTCTTCCCTTATTCACTCTTGCTGTAAAAATTATTTCTCCCCACTTGTTGTGTTTAACCCGTATGTCATTTATCTCGAACTCCTCTCCTTATATATACATATATATATCATCCTCCTCTAACTTTATTGTTGGACGCATCTTCCCTTATTCACTCTTGTTGTAAAAAAAAATTCTCCCCACTTGTGTTTAACCCATATGTCATTGATCTCGAACTCCTCTCCTTTTAATTAAATTTTTCTCCTACTCCTATTCCCCGTTCAAACTCCAATTCCAAATTTAATCCCTTAATTTTCTATTCTAGGAAAATTTTAACTCTAAGTTAACTTTGTCTATCTTCTTTTGTTTTTTATTTTATTTTATTTTAAAACTCCTTCCATCTGGGGGCGTCCACATCTGCTCAAATCTTCATGCAAGATATTTTGAGTTTACTTACTCTCTTTCTTTTATTTTTATTTTATAAAATTGTTATTTAAATGAAATTATTATTTCTTCTATTTTATTCCATTCAATTTCCAATCAACTAAATCTCATAAGTGGATAATTATGAAGGAAGTTTTATCATTACAATAAGTAATGCGACCACTAGTGTAATTATCAAAATGTGTAGATTTAGATGCCAACCAAATATGATAGTATGTCGTCATTAATATTGTTATTACTTTTAGTTTTATTAGTTTGGAAAATGATGTTATTGTAACCCCTAAATGATCCATAGGGATCCAAAATGACTCTACTTTATCAAATCAGCCAACATGAACAAAAAAAATATATACACGGAGGTTATGTCTGTTTAGTGACAGGACCGCTGCCCTGTGTAGGGCGGCGGTTACAGAACCGCTGCCCCACCAGGGCGGCGGTCCTGGCTCTTGCGGAAAAAATAAAATATGATGCGAACAGTCCCAAAATTCCAAAGGGTGTTTGTGTCTCTTCTTCTGCATGACTTTTCCCATTCTCCAGCGCACAGGAGAACATGAGAAAGACTATAAATGCATGTTATGGAAGAGAACAAAGGCATCGAAGCATGAAGCAAGTGAGTAAGAATCTCTTAGTGTTGGAATTGTGATTCGTAGAAGCAAGGAGTAATTGAGTCAGAGAAAACAAGTAACTGGGAGGAAGTGTGAGATATTATCTACTTCTCTTTCATACTTATTGTAATTTATGTACTTATTATTGAATTGGCCAATAAAAGTGGGAAGAAAGAGCGATTGCCCTTCCCGACTGGTTTTTCGCCCTCTAGAGGTTTTTCAGGATAAAATTGTTTGTGTATGAGTTTATATTCTTTCCCTTTCTGGAAATTGTTGATTCTAAGCACAAGTATAATTCATTCACTAGATATCTTTTTTATTTTATAATAGAAAGTATAACAACAACGATTAATTGTGATTTTGTGGATGATTCCAAAGTTGAAGAGTTTACAGATCATTTTGGTATCAGAGTTAACAATTATCCAAGACCGTGGTATTCGTTCTTGTGATTTGTATGAAAATGAAAAGGTCTAAAGGAAAAGAAGTTTTACCTTGCAATCCAGACATATCTACGAAGAAGTGGAAACAAATAATTCGGAGATAAAATGGATGAAGAGAACTTGGTCTGTAGAATTGAGATGCTAGAGACCATGATGGGTAGCTTGTATAGACAGGCAGAGAAGAACTCTGCTAGATATGTACAGAAGACAACTTCAGTCAAGACAATATTCCATGGAATCAGTGGTCCGAGCCTTGGCCGAGAAGTTTGGCATAGGGAAGGATCCACAAAGAGTAAGAAGATTTATGGGGAAGAGCATGAAGAAAAGACTTCCAACATTAGAGAAAAGGTAAAATCTAATCATGCTCCTTTTAAAGTTGAAACTAAGGTTGAAATCAAGAGATTTGAAGGAAAAGTAGATGCAAAGTTGCTTAGATAAATGGTTAAAGCAATTGAGAAGTCTTACTTTAGTGTGCATAATATCATGGAGGAACAAAGGATTACCATTGCATGTCTTAAAATGGAAGGTCATGCTCTGGTTTAGTGAGAAACCCATCTAGCCACTTTTGAAAAGAAGAAGCGTCCTATTGTGACCAGTACTTGGAAAGAATGTTAAAGAATTGCTTAGAGCTAAACTTCTATCCTATTGGCTGTAAGACCGACCAAATGATTAAATGGCAGTACTTTAGACAAGGCAGTGGTCAAGAGTTTATAGGATTACACTACGGAGTTTCAAAGACAAACCATGTTGCTTAATATGAACTTGGAGGATTAGGATATTCTGACCAAGTATTTAAGAGGACTTCACACTCATTTTCGAAGAAAAGTCATCTCCACGAAGCCCAAGGACCTCAATGAAGCATGTGTGTACAGGCATATTACATAGATGATGAAAGGAAACAAGGAGAGGCAGAGCATCAAAGACAAAGCAAGTCAACAAAGCAGTCAGAATAAAGAGTTTGGGACAAATATGCAACAAAGGTAAATGGGAGGGGAAAGGTAAACAAACTACCACTACTTTGAATACTTGTAAAGATCCCAAGAAATTTTGTAAGAATTATGATCTCAATGGTCATACTGACGCTACATGTTGGAAGTTGCATCCAGAGTTCCATTTGAAGAACCGAACCAAGGATCTCAAAGAAATCCATGACAACTGTGAAAGGACAGATGAGGAGCTGGAAATCGAAGATGACTCTGAGGTAGATGAGAGGCTTGGATGTATGGCCACCAACACGGACAACCAAGAATAGGAAGAGGAGATGAGTAAGACTATTCCAGATCAAAATCCAAATTTAGAGAACTAAGGTAAATGCTATTGGTTGATATTGGTTCTTAATCTAATTTTATTTCTGATGCAGTTGTCAAGAAGCTTGGTCTTAAAACTTACAAGCATCCACATCCATATCCTTTGAGATGGGTGAAGAAGGGTGTTAAAGATAAAGGTAACAAGAAGATGTAAGGTTCAAGTTTGGGATAAATTCCCAATATCTTGATGTTTATGAAGCTGATGTAATTCCACTTGGTGCATTGTGATGTTGTCTTCGGGAGTCCTTACTTGTATGTTGGGGATGCTGATATTCATGAGAAGGGGAAAAATGATACAGATGGGTCAAGGATGGGATCAGTTATAACATCCGAGGCACACCGAGCGTAAGACAAAGATTTCTATGGTAAGTGTTAACCAAGCAAAAATGACTAATTCAGGAAAATCATAATCAGTTTTGTTTACTTTTATTAAAAGATAAGACAAGATGGGGTAGAAATTTCATATATTTCTAACAAAGGGATGAAATGATTTGGATAACATCATTCAAGTCTTTTTAGGAAGTATTCCAGAGCTCCCAACAGGTTACCACCAAAATGGGAGGTAGAGCATGAGATTCAACTATTTCTGGAGTCTCCTCTATTCCAACATTTCATGTTGTATAGGAAATCCTTGTCTCAAGGGTACAGTTGTGAAGAAACAACTCTAGGAGCTATTGGACTAAGGGATGATATGTGCCCAAGCACCTTGTCTTGTAGTTCACCTGTTGTGATGGTGCCATGAACAAGGATGGTTCTTGGAGGATGTGCATCAAATACTGAGCTTGTAAAAAAGATTACCATAAATAACATATATCCACTTCCCACACATAGATGACCTTCTTAGACTAGCTTACAACATGCCAAAGTTTTTCACGAAGTTGGATCTCAAGTTGGGTTATCACCAGGTTAGGATGAAGGAGGAGGATATATGGAAGACTACCTTCAAAACAAAACAAGGTTTGTATCAGTGGTTAGTACTTCCATTTCGGGTTTATGTAATGCACTCGCTACATTTATGAGACTGATGAATGATGTATTGAGGGAATTCATAGATTCATGTGTCATTGTTTATAAAGATGATATCTATGATTTTTGGTGCCACATGGGAGGAACATCCAACACATTTGCAACAAGTCTTACAATTTCTCAAGGAGAAAAAAACTGCTATGCAATATGAAGAAGTGTGAATTTTCCAAACAGTAACTTGTCTATCTTGGGCACATGGTTGGAGGAGGAGAGATACAAGTGGATCTGAAGAAGGTGGAAGCCATCACCAACTAGTCCAACACCTATGGGAGCCACAAAGACTAGAAGTTTTGTGGGAGTAGTACAATACATGAGGAAGTTCATTCCAAGCTTCTCTGCTACGATCACAACACCTCTACACATAGTGGCTGCAAAGAGTAAGGGTTTTGAATGAGGTAAAGAACAAGATAAATCTTTTGAGTTATTATAAATACATGATTAGTCATGCTCCAATATTTTCTCTTCCTAATTTCCAGAAGCCCTTTGAAGTAGAGATGGATGCTAGTGATTATGCTATGGACATAAGTGTTGCCTTACATGGAGGTAAGCCAATATGTTATCATTCATGAAACTTTCACTTCAGACAGTTAGAGGATATTCAATATTTGTGATAAAGAGATGTATGCACTAGTTCAGGAAATTAAAGAAATGGAAACATTATTTTTTGGGTAAGGAAACTATTGTGCACACTGACCACAAACCTCTAAAGTATTTTCAAGCACATTTTAAATTATAGTAGGAAAGGCACTACAAATGGATGGGGTTCCTTCAGCAGTTCCATTTGGTGATCAAATACAAGAAAGGTAGTACAAAATTGGTGGCAGACATGTTGTCTAGGCCACCCACATAGGAGAAAATATCCTAGTTTGGCCACTATCTCTTAGATTGAGCCCTTCACGAAGGAAGTTTACTGAGAGGCATATGCCAAGATAGAGACTTTGGGGTGACATATCAAAAGTTACAGTCCCAAGGGGATGAAAGGATAGGGTATTGAAGATACTGTTATCTCAAAGACATAGGCTGCTCTACCCGATGGGGGAAAATTTGTGTGTTGAAAGAAGAAAGCGCATTCTGTTAATGAGGGAAACACATCCCTCAAAAGTAGCAGAGACATTTTGGTGTTGGTAAAACCTTAGCCCACTTGCAAAGGTATGTGTATTGGCCCAATATGCAAGAAGAAGTATCATAAATTCATAAGAGGATGTAAAATTTGTTGTACAAGCAATCCTAAAGATCTAGGAAGGAAGGTTTACATATGCATTTACCGGTCCCCTACTCGTCCTAGTGGGAAGATATTTATATGGATTTTTTAGGAGGACTACCTATGACTAAACATGTACATGGTTATCTATATGTTGTTGTAGATAGATTTCAGTAAGATGTGTATTCTTATGGTATGTAAAAAGATAATCAAATCACATGAGGTGGCAAATATTTTCTTTGCTAATGTATGGGTGCATTTTGGTTTGCCAAAGTCTATTATTTCTAACAGGGATTCCAAGTTCTTGGGGAAATTTTGGACTACTTTATGGGACAAGATGGATACCAAGTTACAGAGGAGCACAACTTTCCATCCACAGACAGATGGACAAACAGAGGTGGTAAACAGGACTTTGGTACAGTTGATCAGAGGGTATAACAACAAATACCCAAGGACTTGGGATGAGTCTTTAGCCTACATTCACCATTCCTATAACTAGGTTGTACACACATCCACTATGAAGTCATCGTTTGAAGCATGCTTGGGATATCTACCTACAAATCCATTAGACATAGCAATTGGACAAAACGATGAGAAGGATACATGAGACATAGAGGTGACTAGAGCAAACAAATTCATTGAGAGGATCTGACAAATCCATCTCAAAGTCAAGGAACAACTAGAGAAATCTTAGGCCAAGTACAAAGCTAGGCACGATCAACATAGAAGGGAACATAAGCTTCATGTTGGAGATAGAGTTTGGGTTTACTTGAGCAAGGAGACACTACAAGGTCAAGCACGGAAGCTCAAGCCATTAGGATATGGACCCTTCACCATATTGGAGCAGGTTCGAGAAAATGCCTTTCGACTTGATTTTTCGTCATTCATGAGGATGTACTCTATAGTAAACTGCGAGAACTTACACCTATATGAGCCATCCATGCTAGATGAAGATGAAGGACTACAATTGTTACCTTCCATTGAGGATTGCATCTTGGAATCACAAGGTGAATTGGAGGAGGATGTAGTACTGCAGCAAAAGGTCAGAGAGACTAGGAGAGGTCCGCAGGAGTCTTATCAGACTGGACTAAAAGGAAAGACACCAAGGCAGTCCCTGTGGTATCGGAAGGAGCAAGTGAGGGAATTATTTCCTCATCTACTCCCCCAATAATCTTTTATGGTACCAAAATCCTCCTAAGTAGGGGAGGTGTGATCCATAGGGATCCAAAATGACTCTTCTTTATCAAATCAGCCAACACGAAGAAGAAAAAAAATATACATGGAGGTTTTGTCTGTTTAGTGATAGGACTTCTGCCCTATGCAAGGCGGTGCTTACAGAACCTCCGCCCCATAAGGGTGGTGGTTCTGGGACTGCCGGTCTGCATTGGGTGGTGGTCTTGGCTCTTGTGGACAGAAAATAAAATATGACACGAACAATCCCATAATTCCAAAGGGTGTTTGTGTCTCTTCTTCTGCATGACTTTTCCCATTGTCCAGTGCACGTGAGAACATGAGAAAGACTATAAATGTGTGTTATGGAAGAGAACAAAGGCATCAAAGCATGAAGCAAGTGAGTAAGAAGATCTTAGTGTTGGAATTATGATTTGTAAAAGCAAGGAGTAATTGAGTCAGAGCAAGCAAGTAATTGGGAGGAAGTGCGAGATATTATTTACTTCTCTTTCATACTTATTATAATTTATGTACTTATTATTGAATTGGCCAATAAAAGTGGGAAGAAATAGCAATTGCCCTACCCAACTGGTTTTTCCTCCTCTGGAGGTTTTCCAGGATAAAATTGTTGGTGTATGAGTCTATATTCTTTCCCTTTCTACAAATTGTTGATTCTAAGCACAAGCATAATTCATTCACTAGCTATCTCTGTTATTTTCTAATAGAAATTAGAACAATAGTGATTAATTGTGATTCTGTGGATAATTCCAAAGTTGAAGAGTTTACAGATCACTAAAGGATGTAACGACACAAGGATAAGTGAGCCAAAAATAAATGAAAATGTTCTATTTACCAACTAACAACTTATCCTAGGTTCGAGCACTAGCATACATATACCATCTCTCTCTTCTAATACTCATTGTCGCATATTTTCTTCTCTCTTCGATGATGCCCTTTCTCATTTCCCAAGAACTCCTACACATACACAACCAACAATACCTAATGCATTACATGTCCAAAATATTAAATCAACTATCTATTAATCAGAAATGACATGTTGCTTTCAAGAGTAATCAATAGCTATAATTCAAAACATTTGTTTAATTAAATGCTTTTATCCAAAACATATTGAAATGTTAATCAAACAAGATCAATAAATCAACAACAACATATCTATATAGCAACCATCGCCACTCAGTTCTCCAAATGTATCAAAATGATAAATGACTAGTTTTGGGGATGTGACATCCTTCCCCTTTAAGAGGAAGCATCATCCCGATGATTATTGGTACTATAAAAGAAAATTAACTAATGAAATAAATGTGGGTAAGCATTGTGAACTTCTTCATAGTCCTCCTAGGTAGTGTTCTCTTCGGAATATTGGTCCCACTGGACCTTACATTAAGAGAATTCTTTGTTTCACAAACGAATCTTGTGAACTTCAAGCACTCGTAGGGGCTTGACCAGAAGAACTCTTGGATCCTCTGCCTATAGATAATTCTA
Source organism: Taxus chinensis (assembly GCA_019776745.2). Lineage (NCBI taxonomy): Eukaryota > Viridiplantae > Streptophyta > Pinopsida > Cupressales > Taxaceae > Taxus > Taxus chinensis. The sequence goes on from CM034151.1 coordinate 514,268,436, forward strand.
ATCAATAATATGAGACATATCAGCATGATAAATTTTTAATAAAGACACGTGAAAAACATTATGCAATCGGGATAGAGTTAGAGGTAGCACAAGTCTATATGCCACTAGGTTGACCACTAGTGAGGTGATAGTTTGGAAGACTTTCCAAACTTGATTGAAATCTTCTTTGGTTTAACTCTCAGATAAACCTTATCACCAAATGTGAACTCTTTAGGAGTTTGTTTCCTAGTTGGATAAAATCTTAGTCTGTTTGTTGCCTCAAACAAGCATTGTCTAATCAATTTTGCCCGCTCTTCCATGTCCCTAAGCATATCAAGGCCTATAACCACCCTATCCTAAACATGATCCCAATTGATAGGAATTCAACATTTTATTCCATATATATATAGCCTCAAAAGGGGCCATACCCAATGTTGAATGGTGTGAATTATTGTAGGCAAACTCATCCAATGACAAATAATCTTCCAATTTGTAATGTTGATCCATATAGTACATCCTAAGCATGTCTTCAAGAACTCAATTTACCCTTTATGTTTGACCATATGTCTCTGGGTGATAGGAAGTGCTGAAATTCAACTTAGTTCCTAAGGTATAGTGCAAAGTTTACCAAAATCTTGAGCACCATTGTACCCAAAACATCATCTTTATAGACTCTGCTTGATTCAAATTCAAAAGAGGTTGGTTTCCCTCCACTTGCATGAAAAAAAAAGCCTTAAAAAATCCCATAATAATCACTAGAACCTTCACAATCGACCCATATAGGCTGTCCTAGCAAAAACACTTCACCCATGCACCAAAAATCTCAAAAACCCTTGCATTGGAATGACAAAAATCCCCTCATTCCAAAACCATGCTTATTCATGACTTAAAAAGCACCGTGCATGATTAAAATAAAATTTAAAATTCATACATGGTTGCAATTTATTTCAACCAATCAAATTATTTTGTTTAATGGGCGCTGTGCTCTTTGTACTTCTCAAAAATGTTGTTTCCTACACCCTTCAGGAACCTGGAAACTTTATTATACCACCAAATGAATTCAAATAAAAAAAACATTCCATGTAACCACTTGATGGGAATTATAGGATCTATATAACACTTCTAAGAAATTCATAAGTCATTAAATACTCACTTGCTCAAACCATAACCACTTTTGTCTTAACCAAAACAAACTGCCCAAATTGTTGTTTTCAAATATCAGCTTATAAAAAACTTTATATGAAAAATCAAGACCTATAAATGGATTATTTGGATTCAAAATTCATCCTTATTCCAATTCCAGGTGATATAAAGCATCACCCAATCCATCTCACACTTCAAAAAACTCAAAACTTTTAGAAAATCATGTCTTGTCATGTATTGGCAAAAATCTTCTTGTCCAAAGATTTACCTAGAAACCACATCAAATCTCATCATCATGAGATAAATCTCATATAAATAGTAATATATCTTAATCCTATATCCAACACATTTTTAATCATCTCAAAATTCCACATGTGTCTCTTGTTATGCTCACTTTACTGAACATTGTGTTTTATGGCCTCAAAACTGCCCTTTAACCAGTCAACCTGAATGGAAATCATTTGACCATGTACCTGCATAAACATGTTGTAAAACCTCTTTATACATCAATATCAACTCACATAAATTCCATGACATCAATTTAGCATCCAACTATTTTGGAAAACCTTGTTCTAAAACACTCTTCTTCAGAAACTGACCTATTTGAGTGGGGCCTACTCATCACCATGACCTCTACCATACATTTATGGAAATATATAAGAGTCCTCTACATGATAAAATCATCAATTTTGATGAATCAATCAAAACAGGCTCACTATACCTCCTCTTCTGCAAGTTGCTCCTAGTTAGGGTTTAACTAGGGTTTTAGACCACTTTATCTTTTTAATATTCGTCCATAAAAACATGAAGATGAAATGACCTCATTATTTTTGTGAAAACTTATAAAATCACCATAGAAACATCCCTGAAAGCCACAATTTCCCATATAAAGCACACAATTTTGGGTTAGCATCAAAAGTCCCAACTCGAGCTAGATTTACACTAGATTTATACCATGTCTCACAAAAACTGACATATCTTGCAAAATACACCTCATATAAACCTAATTTTTTTCCCAATGCACCATGAAACATCATAAAAACTTCACCAATAATCATAATGTCATCACCATACCTCAGAATCTCCAGAAACTGATACTTTCATAGAAATCCCTTAGGATTTCACATAATAGAAGCTAGGGTCAACTGAAAGAATGCTATAACTCATCATAAAACCACTGAAATGACTCAAACATACCTGATACACCATTATATACATGAATACATGCATCAATGAGCTCATATAGCTCTAAAACTCAAACTCACACCTCTTAGCATCCATACCTGCTCTAAATGAGCACCTGTAACATAATCAATCACTTGTATCTACACCATGCCATTGATGTGATTGCCCAAGCACTCACTAAACCAGCTTTCCATCATGCCAACATGATTCTCAATAATCCAAGAAGATCCTACCTCCATGCAACATCACCTAAGCACTTGAATGAGCTTGCAAGAGTAAGCAATCCTCCCTAAATCTTACTCTATCATCAAGTGCACATCTGAATCATCTTGTAAACATTACATACAATATCAACTAGCCCTAATCCATCATCCACTTTGTCATTAATGTGGTTTTGTATCAATGACAACACCTATAGGACCACATGCTAACATGATCAACTACAATTCCATCTGCTGATATCACTTGACCCAAATAATGTACTTGTTATCTAAATGAATCTCCTAGTTATGTGGATAACTTATATTTTCATTTTGACTTTGATGTTTCACATTTCAGGTTGTGCGCATTCAAGATTGTTCTTTTGACACCTTGGCACAGTTGCAGTTCCTCTCTGCAGCCTTGTGCGCCTTCCTGCTCCCTTTTGCATTCTTTAATCTCCTTCCATTTTCCCTTGCACACCTTCCTACTGCACCCACTTTCTCTCCTATCCTGTCATGCACTCCTTACGTGCACTTCTGTAGACTTACCTTCCAATCAGCTAAGTCCCTGACATTCCCCTTGCGCACTTACATAGACTCAGTTCCTTTACGCGCCCTCTTTCCTTTCTTCCTCCACGAGCCTTCTATTAGTTGAATGCTCGTGTCTTGTTTCCATACTTTCCTTCTATAAGTATGCCTTCCTCCATTGTGCATGCCTCCCCTCTGTTTCCCTTTCACGCGCTTTCTTATCACTCCTGTGCCTTGCACCCTCCTTTGTGCCCTTCTGTGCTAAGTCATCTTCTGTCAGACTTGAGTGTGCTACACACAACCTATTAGAGCGCGCCAACAGGGTGTTGAATCTAAATAACTAACCAGTGTATGACACATGGTAGAAAAATACCAAACAAATGAACAGTTGGCCATCATTTCATCCAACCTAGCGCACCACGTGTCTTGTGTGCGCCGACAACTCTGACATCTTCTGACAGCCGTATCTTTTGCTACAGAGCTCAGATCGATGCACACCTGGACTTTTCAGAAAGCTGCTGACATAAACTACACGTTAGACTATTCAAATTCAAATATAGGTAGGATTTTTTAGGTAAAAAATAGGGAAATGTCTTTCAGTTCATCGATACATATCTAATCGACCTCAACTACCAGATTTCATCAGATCTTGCCTTCTTCCTTCTTCCACACGCCAAACAAGCATGGGGAAGCACATTTGATAGCCTTGTAGGTAGATTTCCAGGCATTTATCACTTGTTGTTGGTGGTTGAATATTTGAATCCGAGCTTCCTTCCCTTTCTCCTTCTCTTCTCTCCTTCTTCTATAAATAGCAGAGTTCTGCTTTGTAAAAAATATCCCTCCTTGTTGTAACGACACCATGCCAAAATGGTGGCTGATTTCCCATGGGTCTCAGACCTTGGCATGGTCTCTGCAATGTATGCTCGTCCATGTCGTCAATGTAAATTATTGTACGTCCCTTAAGCAGTAAAATAATGTTTTGTGGAACTCTTGTCTTCCCTCTCTCATTTTCATTGCATCTCGCCTCTCTATTTACGTTTTCTGGCATGTTGTGCATACTTCTATGCTTGCATTCCCCATGCTCATGTGTAATGTGGGCTGGAAGGCTGAGCCTATGTGTTGATCTGTGGCACACGTCATCCGCCCTCTTCTCCCGCGCCCTCTCTTTTTCCTTCGCCACTCGTGGAGAGAGATCGGCCCTTTACTTCTAGTGCTATCGCCTTCCTTAGCTTAGGATTTCCCCTTTCTGTACATCCTTTTATCCCTGGTCCTTTGGCATGTTTATTCTAGGATTTTCTTTCAGCATTAGGAGTAGCAGTAGCGTTAGAGGTAAGTAGAGGAATCAGCCTTCTCCGGAGATCCATCCCAAGTGCGCAAGGTCTTACAACTTGGGGATGGTTCCATTGTGGTCTCAAACACCTCGACCCTTTCCAAGATCCGAGACGCGGGTGCACGTTTGAGCTACCAACAGTACCTTCCTTTGGAAGAAACTACATTTTGACAACTTTGCATACAACTTATGTTGTCTCAACCTTTGTATCACTAGTTGTAGATGATTAATGTGTCCCTCTTTTGCTCGTGAGTATATCAATATGTCATTTAGAAAAACCAACACAAAACCATCTAGATAGTCTCT
>CM034151.1:514278106-514297545 GCA_019776745.2 Taxus chinensis
CTCCAAAACCCCATCACGTCGTATGATGGAGGGAGTAAAACAAGCAACAACAACCAAAATCCACATGCAACAATAACAATTTCAAGCAACCAATCTAACAACTAAAAAGAAAACAAAACAAACAATAAGACATAAGAGCCTACCTCAAAGAAAGCTCTCCAAAAAGCTTTCCAACTTCAAATTTCTCCACTCTTGACTCAAGCAAATCACCAACTCCAAATCACCCAAGCATCCAAGCAAGATGTTCCAAAAGAAAAGTCCCTCTCTTTTCCCATGAAAGGTAATTTGACGAGGAGCAAGCAAAAATCCTCACAAATGAGGAGGTCACATGTATCACCCCTCTCCTTCTTCAAGGTCAAAGATGCCAAAACAAAAGAGAGAAAGGGTAAAATTTTCTTTTTGCCATCTTCTCCCAAATTCCCCTAAATGTTAGCAAGACAAAATTAGTGAAACTTTTAATAAGCACTCCAATCCACACCCATTACATGGATGTGACAAAGCAAGAGGTAAAAAGGGAGGGAAAACTCCCTCTAGCCTTGAAAATAAGCCCCCCTACCCATTAGGTAGGGTCCAAGGGTTCATTTTTATGTTAGGGGAACTCCCAAGCTAAAAAGGGGTCCCCAAAAATGCCCAAAATAACCTAATTTCGGGTTTTGCATTTTTGGCACAAGGGTAGAGGGTGTGGGGACCACCCAAGGGTCTCACATGTGACCCTAAACCCTTGTGATTAAGTGACTCATTAAAAAAATCAAAATTTTAATGAAAGTGGGATTATTAACTCCCAAAACAAGTTTACAACATAATTAACTACCCTAACCAAAATCAATAATTCAAGGCACAATACATTACAAAAATTGGGTCACTCATAGTGCCCAAAATAATAATCTCCTATACTAAGGCTTCACACAATGAACATGGCTAGGACTTAGCCCGTGGGCTGCTTGTGCAAGATTGTGTAGCTAGCCTGAATCCCACGTTCTCCTGTAAACTTGTCACCTGCACACTCATTGCACACATTAACTGTACATGTCTGATAAAATATAAAACAATGACACAATAAGATATCAATAAGTTCTAAACTAGCCTAACATCCTACTGAACTCAAAATGCGACAACGTGCACAATTATACTCAATATCCCAAAAGTTAGACAAGATGATAAAGTGACATATAACCATAGAATTCCACATGCAACAACTATCTATCAATATAATTATGTTCTAAACACAACATCATATCCATTAGTATCCATGACATCATAAGAAAGTGCGACAACATAGAAATTAAGCCAAATTAGCGCTATACGCATGAATGTCCACACATGTCTAATAAGATCAAATCTCTAATATAATGTCCACGATATAAGAAAATTATGTCAAAACATGTCTATGAGCAAAGAAACAACAAGCTACTGAGCTATAAAAAGTGTGGGCACTACATGATTGGAAAGAAAGTTTCATTCAAAATTCTCTATTTTAGAAGACCTTGCAAAATTTAGAAAAGACATTTGAAAGTAACATGCAAAACGCTTCCTCGACTCTCGTAGTAAAGGTGTCTAAGTTTGATCATTATTTGTAGTAACATGAGATGTCACATAAACCATTTAAATAACCTTGTAGGATCATTTTATCATTTTTTTAGGGCATTTTGATCCTTGTTGATCATTTTCCTATATGGGACAGCTGTTGAAAACTATAAAATTCATTTTGGTTTGGACCTGTTGTTTAGGGAACCGTGGTGAGAAACTGAAAACCACCACCACATACCTATAGAATTTTTCCATGGAAATTGTTATTAGCCATTAATTTTAGGAAAAATTATTTGGGAGCTATTTTTTCAAGTGTTTTTTGGAGGCCTCTAATCACACTACAACAAAAATAACTAGCCTAATCACAATAATCAACTCCGGTCACAGTTTGAGCACTAGTTATCAAAAATGTGTTATGTTAATTGCATTGAAATATTTATATATAAAAGAGTAGATGAGATTTTACTAAAAGTGTTTTCAAGTTTTGGATGCTTGTTTTCAAACCCCATTTTGTAGCCATTTTGGCTAGGACAACTGAAATGTGTACATAGCTTCAATTTTAATCACTGGCCCTTCGAAAAGGTGCTTCTAGTTTGAGATCTATTTACCAATTTTAGGTTTTGTAAGTCTGGATGGATTCTTTATTGAACATGGAATGGGGTAGATGTGTTAGTGTCTCCATTTGGGTATTTGGCAAACCATTTTGTAGTCATTTGGGGCTAGATCGAGAAATGGGGAATCTAATCCCTATTAACCCGTTTGATGTTTCGAGACACTATTTGTGGGTGAAAAATATTTTTACTATTGTAAACAAGTTTTTTGTGTATTATTGGTTGAGCGTTGTAGCCTAGATGAGTTAGGTGCCAGGATGCATTTTTGGCAAGTAATTGGTTTGGTTTTTTTTAATTTTTGGACAACATAAGGAGTGTTGGTTTTGGTGATTGAAATATTTGGTAATCTTGTGAGAGAGTGTATATTTATTCCCTTATATCCCATGGACATGATTTATGTTCAAATATTTTTGTATTCCTCTCTTAGATGAGTCGTTACCTTTGGAACACTTGTTTGTAGTGATAAGAGAATCTCTTTTTGACCTAGCAAAACCCATATGGAATGGGTGCGAAATAAATAGTTGTGTTATATTTTAGTACAACCTAATGTATGAAATGGTTTTCCATGTCCTAAATTGTAATATAATGAATATTAATAAATTCTAACCCTCGATAATATGTTACTAGAGCTCTATTTTATACCCTCTTTATAAGAAATTTTTACAAAAGTAGCCTACAAACCTTGCAATATCCTTTCAGAATTATATGTCTAAATTAAGTATACTTAAGTGAAAAAAATATGTTGTCTCTAATCAAGAAATTATATGGAAGGGATGGTTTAATTATCTCCTTATATGGTGATTTTATTCAAGGGGTTATTTCGTAGCTACTTTACACTTCTTGAAAACTGAGAGTTATAGGAACTATTAGAAGAAAACTTTTTATTACACAATTAAAATCTAATCGGTTTCCCTTGATATAATTTATGGAGATTGATTAATTTAATTTGATAACGTTTCTAGTTCTTTATAACCCTTTTTGATCTCGGAAAGTTCATTTTCTTATACTAGTCTCTTGTAATATTATGCCATGTGATACGTTGCAATACAACTTGGTTGAACCTTGTTAAGATGCATTGTGATAGTAATCTAACATGCATTGGTAATAACGCCATTTAAGTAGTCATTTTTCTTAGTATTAAATGATTAATTATGATAATTGGGAAATGGTTCTCTCTCTTTCAAGGAAATGTTTTTTGTGAATATAATAAAGTAGGCTCTCTCATTTCTTTCTAGAGTAAAAATATTTATTAATTCGATCACATTATGTAGTGATATTCCATGGAAATGTGGGTGTTGATCCAATTTGTTTCAAGGAAGTGAGACACTAAGCACAAATAATTAAATAATTAAATAAACCACAAGATTTATATATGTATAAAGTATTTATAATTTATCTTATAACTACAAATATATGTATTTTGGATCATGTTGTGTGCGTGTGTGGTGTGTGTGTGTGAACTATTAGATGTAGGGAAATGTTATTGGTTATACCCTAAAAATATAGATTAGACAGGATATTAGCATATTGAATCAATTGAAGCTTGTGGTTTTTTATTATTATTGATTGTGCTACATTATTCTAATATTAGTTACACACTAATATTTTTCATCTCTTGTTACAACAAGTAAAAATAATGTGAATAATATAAGGTTGCATCATCTCACTCTTGGGATTTTCTGCTTACTTTATACTTGGGAGAAACTTGTAAGAGATTTTAATCACCTTGGAAAAATTTCTTTTTAACTTAATATTAGAAAAAAAAAATTAACTCTACATTGTGAAAGCTAAGAGTAGTGATTATAAAATCCCCCCACTTATCTTGGGTAATGGCATCCCTTGAATTCATGTATCTCTATCCAAACCATGTGGTTTTAGAATTAGAATGAGATTTTTGGTTTTTATTGGGGTCATCCTGACCAATGTATCCCCATTTCTCTTACCACTCAATGGGGTGGTAAATTTTGAATTTCCTTGTTCAAAAATGGACGCATACCTCTATTTTGTGGAAAAAAATACCCTCCCTATGAACTTCTTAGGTCATTGGTGACCTAGCTTAATTGACGAGATTAAGTAACAAATGTTAAGGATATTTAGATAAAAATTATAATCTACCTTTCTATTTGGAGGAAAATGTTTTTTGTTATCCTCTTAACCTCTTGGTCTGAAAGGACAAGTTGTTTCGAACTCATCTAAGAAATAATTTGGTGGTTTTCACTGGGAACTTTGATAAGTTTTGAAATACCATCTCTGGAGATTGTTTTCATCTATATCATTTTATGTTTTATTTTTTCTAAAAATATAAAGTTTTTAATCATGGTAAACTTCAAATATGCCTTGTTGAGTTCAAAAATAGTTATATGTTGTTTCATTAAAGTGATGGTGGCATTTTTTAAGATGTGATAGTTGGATTTTGGTATTATCATGCTAGAAGATTCGATAATATCTTAACTAATAAAAAAATTATCTATTCCTTATTGGTTTTCTAAATATAATTTTAAGTATGAATTGTGATGTCTGAGAAAAGGTTTCAAGATATGGAAAACTCTAAGACAAAACTAGAAACTAACTTTCACTTAATGGTTGTATAAATTATATGGGCTAAATTTATTTGTAATTTTTTGGTGTGCACATAAATATTATTACCTAATCCATTCATCACCATTTCATTATGTTTGGTGTTATGTGACCCTTCATCATTTACCCCTAAAAGAATAGTACAAATAATAGAACAAACTTGAGGGTTTTGAGAATAGCTTTTCCATCTTTTAAAATTAAGTATAGGTTAGGAATTGAATTCTCATGTCAATTTGGAAAATTTTCTCTCTACTCATATGGTTTTTGGGATACCATGGGTGGTTTCATGCACATCATATATGCATATATTTTCAACATTCTAATAAAAAATAAAATTATCTTTCCTTCTCACCCATCAATAGTTTTCTTAAAAGTGGCACATATATTGTACATACACTTATGTGGAACCTTGTAGAGAAATTGGACAATGATGCTAAGAAAAATTTTGGGTAGCTATAATTTTTTTTCTTAATTAACATTATCTGATTTCTAAACACACTTGGTGATGAACCAAGTTAAGGTTTCGGTGCGGTGTGTTGATTGAAACAAATGGCTATGTAGTACAATGAAATACCTTTGAGAGGTCATTATTCTTACACCTTACAGTGAACTTCAAGGAGGAATTTTATTTATAGGTAAGGGGGATGTAGTGCCTACCAATTTATCTTCTTTAGATGACAATGTTGTCTTCATATTATTTCTTGTTAAGACATTCAAATTGATATTATCATAGCTCTTTGATTTTGAATAATTATGATTTTATATGTAATTTTAACACTTAATTTCAAAAAAAGTTCTAGGTATGATGTTCTATAAGACATATAATGTACCAATTTACTATTGTTATCATTATGGTTGGGTCTAATTATGATGTTATGGATAGTAATGATCTTAGAATTACATGGATGTATATTTGAATAGATATAATACGTTGTCAAAATGATTATTGATATCATTGATGGATAGTTATGGTGTAATAAATTTGAATGATGGTTGTCATATGGAATTTGATGAATTGATAGAGTATCATTAATCTTGTAATAAGTTATGAAACATGCCATGGTTGAATTGTCACAAGATTTCTAACATTTTTTATAATGGACGGCTGAATTTGTAACTATTTGGTTGGTTGGTGTGTATGGTCATAATTTACTTCACATGTGTGTGATTTATTTATTTATCTTATTTTATCAATGCATGTATATTGTTTGTTATTGATTTTGTAGTCAAAAGGTACATGCCACAAGAGAACATGGGACTCAGTGGTTACACCCCCAAGATTACACATTAGGTCGGTTGGACCCAATTCTCCTTCCTTGTTTGTTTGATTTTTCCTTGTTTGTCTTTGGATTAGGATGGAAATATGAAAACCATCATTGTACTTATGTGTTAGTCTTTTGGATTGGTCACCTTGGCATGGTTGTCCCCATTGAGTTTAATTTAGTGTTGATTACCATTATCAATTGTTTAGTCTTTTGTTTGGGTTTAATGGTTCTTACTTGGATTAGGGCTAATTTAATTTGTTTAACCATGTTTAAGGAGGATGACCACCTAATCATGGGTTAGGTGGGCCCCACCACCTCACAAAGTGTGCCACTTTTCCCAAACCCGAATTTGGGATAAAAGTGGAATTTGTAAGAGGTGTTTACTTGTTGGGGGTCTCATTTACACTAAAATGGACCCATTGGACCCTACCTATGGGTAGGGGGACCTTTTTCAAGGTTCAAATGGGATTTTCCCTCTCATTTGACCATATCTTATGTCCCATCTTCATTAATGACTTTGATTTTGAGAGCCACTTGGGAATTTGGGAGGGCATTTTAATTTGTTTTATTTTTATTTTTGTACATATTCTCCTCCATTAAGACTTTTGTCTTATGCTTGATAAAGACATAGGGTGACATGGTTTTAAGAAGGGGACAAGTGACACATGCCACCATCCCATAGGTTGGAGTCTCCTAGCCTCTCTTTACTTTACCCTCCATTTTGGAGGGGGTGGGGAGGTTTTTGGCTCATTTTCATTTTGGAGATTTTGTAGAGCTTGGAGGAGAAAGGAGTTTGGGAGGCTTGGAATGCTTTTGAGTTAGGATTTACCTTAGTTGGCTTGTGATGTAGGCATCACACCTCACAATAGCTTATTTAGTTTTGTAATGAATTTTGTTGTTTGAGATTTATTTGAGTGTTAGGATGAAATAGTTGCATGTATGTGGTTATTGTGTTGTGTTTGAATTCCTTTTGTTTTCTCCATCCACCCCTTATGGGGAGTGGATTTTGGAGTGTTGGGGAAGAGGGAATAATCCCTCTTGATCCCACATGGCTTGATGGGCAATCCATGTTGAGATTTCTTAAATCCTCCCTTCATATGGTTGATGTGGGAGATGGGCTCCATATGGTTTGGAACCCATCTCCCTTCCTTGCAAGGAGGAGGTATGGAGTAATATGGTCTATGGGAGAAATAAGGATTTTGGGAGGCTTGTGATCTTTTGGAAAAGTTGCAATTTATTTTGTATATGAAAAATGAGATTTAAAATGGATACTTTTCCATTCTTCCCCCACTTGAGAAGCATGGATCTTCTTATATGTGATTTTTTATTTATTTATTGGTGTTTGATTATGTGGATGTGGTATTTTCCCTAAGAAGTATGGAGCTTCTTGTACATGGTATTGGCTTACAACTTGGTTACTTGAGTGATTGATTTGTGTGTATTCCTTCTCTTTTCCTTGTGCATCTTGGAGGCATGCATCCTCTCTCTCCCATGGGCTTGGAGGGAGGCTAGCATGTCCTCCACATTTGGATATGGCATGTAATGATTCCATTTGGTTGGGTGGAAAACCAAGCCACTTATCTTACATTTTGGAGACTTCTTGATGATGGAGCATGATTTTTGGATCTTTTCTTGGAGTATTCATTGTGTGGAGAATATAAATTTTATTAATATCTTTGGTGTGTTGCTCCCACCTTATGGGAAGCTTATCCTCTTATCTTTTTGAGTGAAATAGTTCTTGTTTTGTAAACAAGGAAAATGAAATATTTGTGTGACATTGGAGAAGAAATATTAGTGTGACTACATTTGATGATCTGTGAAGGAAAGCATTATTCATTGTTAATCTAATTTGGAAACTATGGTTTGAAATCTATATTGTAATGGGTAGTAAAGAGCTTACATGTTATATGTCTTGTAAAATGAAAAATTCAAGAGAAGGAAAGAGTTCGCTTGTATAGCTAGTGTTGGGAATCGTTTTAAAACATTGTATAAAATTGGAATATTGGAAGGAGAAAATTGTTCCATCGTGTAATATGAAATTTCTTTAATCATTGATATTTTTTTAAAGAAATATGGGGTTTGATTGGAAAAATAAACTTTGTTTTAGCATAGCCTATTAAAAAAATACAACTATGAGGTTTCCATTGATTTGAATTGTTCAATACATGGTTGGGGCTTGGTGGAATATGTAAACCACTAGTAAACTTGTGTGTATTTTGTTACATGTTGAATGGTTTCAAGAGAAGTGGTTTGATTTTAGTTTTCCAATGTATTTCCTTTCTTTATTCTCCTGGAAATTAATAAATGCAACATAACTCAATTACTTTCTCAACTTATAACCTCTTGAATTTACAGAAATTGTTTCACCCTCCTAGTTATGATATGAGTGTAGGATTTATTGATAACTAAATAGTTATTCTCACTAACTTCTATTTACATTACGAAGATTCAAATATAGGAAATTGATTTTTTAAGAAAATGGTAATATGGTATATTGTTCAAAAATGAAATGAGGATTTGTTTTATTAAAAAAATAATAGAATTGAACTAAACCATAGCTTAATATATAAATGAAACCATTTTAATTATAAATGTATATATCATTTTTAAAAAGGCAAACCAATGGTGTTATGTGTGGTAGATGAAGTTTTTTTATATATCAATCAAATATGTATATATGACAATAATATCAATTATTTAAAAACTGTATGGTTTCTTTTATATAAAAAAATAGAAAAGATATTAGAGGTGTCATGGCCTGGCCGTGACCCCTCCATACCCTGTGAATTTGTAATTGTTTGGAGGGCTCCTCGCCCATCTCAGTTTTCCTCGCCCAACCCTTCACCTTGTTCTTCCCTCTACATCATATACATTGAAATTTTGGCCTTCCTTTCCCCTCTTATGCTCTGGCCTTATGGCCCTGACTTGTCATCTTGGATTGATAAGATTACTCGTTTTTCATAGCCGTATGTGGCGTAGTACATGCCTTAACCCATTCATCTCACTAGCCACCCTTAAAATCCACATTTGTGTGTGTGTGTACATTAAAATATACACATTATTCCTCCTCAGTAAAACCTAATGAGGGTTTTGAAAACAATGGAAATGGATGAAAAAAATCTTTGGCCTCCATCAAAGCTCCAAATCGATAAAACAAGAAAACAAGAGAAGAAATGAAAGAAATAAAATGATATGGAAATAAAATGGATAAGTTGTGAAAAGTTAGGGTTTTTTATCTTCACCTAAGATATGTGGTGGAGAGCCAATTGATCTTAGGGCTCCCCACCCACCTAAAATACCTTCGCCTACCATTTTGGGCACTTGGTTGACTTGAATAGTCAAATAACTTATTTTAGAAATTTGGATGATTAAGTTGCTTTGAAATTAACCCAAATTTGACATTGGTGCAAATGGGCATGATCCGTATGGATGGGATCCATGCCCAATATTGAAAATTCCAACCCTTTGTTAAAATGTTGTAACTTCTTTACCGAGCTAAATTAAATTCCTTAGTAGGGAGAAGTCGATTAAAACCTGTATACGTTATGTTGTGAAAATAATGTCACAGTCATTGTCATGTTCTAGAACCAAGTTATTTGATACATAATAGGTGAAATCAAACTCAAGACACATTTTTGCACAAAAGATTTTGCGATTGAATTTATTTTATATCATCTACACAATAAAAACATGATTTATATTTCATACTCATTGGTTTAAGTTAGCAATGGAGTATAACAATGAAATTACAACTCTTATCTTGTTTGGCTCGATTCCTTGGTGGGATTAACAATGAAATCAATACGAAGAATTATCTTGTACATCCCTAATAGCATGATTTACTCACATGATGGTATGTACTATCTTATCTCTCCCTATTATGTTATTGGTTGAAGAGTATTAATGACATATCGGTATTTGAGACCCTAACTGTGGGAATACATTTATGTTTATGGTAATAACACGTAAGCAAGCTTATAGGACTCGGGGTTGTTTAAACATAAGTGATATTATAATTTGCACAAACAAAATATTGGTATTTCTTCTAGCCACCCCTAAATTGATAAAATTTATTTACACTATATAACTCGTAAATGATTTGATTCCCTCTTAGTGAAGAGATCGTAATATACCTAACTGGACTTGTCATGCAAATAATGGTAATGAGGCGTGAGTAACTCTATTATTTTTAGTTCATCCCTAGCAAGCTAATGGCCTTGGAATAAAATAGGTGAAATTGCTTCTAACCTTAAAAAAAAAATGTCCCAATTTTTACCAATTATTTGGATGGTCATTTTGGATCATGAAATTTATGGGCATGGCAATTCCCTTGTTTGAATTTCATCATTAACAACAAAAAAGGATGACCCAAAATGATAGGTAGTAATTTAGAAAAGATAACAAGTGATGTGGCATTTCAAAATTGAGAAAATGAGGGAAAATGACATAAGTGTCCAAAGGGGATAGTAACGCCTGGGCACTCCTGTCCCTAATGGGTTGTACTTTCTAGGATGATCAGAAGATACAACTAAAAATATAGAGCTGGGTAACATGTTTTTCCAATCTCCAATTGTAAAGTGTTCATTCCAGAATAGATGTATAAGAAGGATAAAGTATTATAAAAACAAAACAAGTGTTGTTAATGTCTAGTTTTCTTGTTTAAGAATCATGCATATAATGACTTACTTAGAGGAGTGATGTAAATAGAAAGTGCATGATTTTGTGTCTACATTTCCCCCACTTTATGTTGGTGAATGAATATTCAGTAGCATAAAGTAGATAAAAAATAGTGTACCTTGTGGAAAGCCGAAGGGATTTGTAACTGATAACGTGACGAACATGAGGATTGTTCTTGATATCAAGCCAAATGGAGATTGGTGAAATGTGTATCAAGGAATCTAAGAGAGGATAAGAATCTTAGGGATGACCTTGTATATGTAGTAGAAATGATGTCTGTGTTTATTCCTTGAATATTTCCTTTTCCTGAATGTCTTGTGCTTGATATTTTTTCTTGTTCCATTTGTGTTTTTCCTTTTTTCAAAGTAAATTCAGACATGTGAAAGAAGATAAGTGTATTCAATGCTCATCATAAATTAAATTGAACTCTAACTTAGTAAATGTGAAAATAGAAATGCATCTTGAAAAAAGTGAATCAAGGATAAAATACACCTGAATTCCATGAGAGAAGATATAATTGTTCTTGTGTGGTTGTTTCTTTGGAGATGGTTAGAATAGTACTGAGGATTTAGGTGTCCTATTTCCAAAATGAGTATTTAAGTGTCTTGTCACTATACTAAGGATTTAGGTGTCCTGTCACCAAGGGAAGAGTATTGGGAGAGCTACACGATTTTTCCTCCAATAGTTAAGACTTCCCCATAGATAAGTGTCACTACAGATGGTCACAAACCCAATAGAAACTAGTCATGGATGACACATTGTTCTAGGAATATGTTATCTTACATATTCCCTAGGTGGCATTCCTTATTTGTTCCATAGAAAATAGATTATTTAGTCCCCTTGCTCAAAGTATGTAACTTTCCACTGATTTTGTTCCTATTGTACCTGATAGTAACATGTACTCGAGTATCTATTGCTAGATTTTGGAGAAACCTATCACTAGAAACATGTTGATCCTATACTGTACTTATTTCTTCCCCCATGACAGAACCACCTAGGTGGGACACTGACACCCTCATTCTTGTATGATCTAGTAACTTCTGTCCTTCCTATAATGTTTGGCCCAATTATGATTTTGAACCATTTTCTAGCTCTTGTTTATTATGATTCTATTGTGTAACAACTTGTGTTTGGGTTTTGAACTATTGAGAGGGTGAAATAATCATTTGATGATTTCCCCTACTTGTTTGGGGGTGCGATATGAACCAATGCGAGTGTGGCCCAAATGAGGAAAGCTGAAAATGATTTGCAAATCTGAATCATAACTCCTATATGGGGAATATGGAATGTGCATGGTAACAAACACGGTGCATATAAAATAATGGGAAAAGGCTAGAAAAAAGTTTTAGTCATAAACAAACATAACATGATGTAATAAAAACTAGTCAAAACCTGCAATACCATGGAAAAAAAACACAATTAATAGTTGTTAAATTCATGGGAGACCTCTCAAGATGTCGCAAGACACTCAAATCCTTCAATGGGATACATACAATCAAGCAATCAAGCATGAGAATAAGTCCACAAACAATGTGAAAAAAGACACAAGAAAATGAAACAAGACATAAACAAATGCTAAACATGAAACACTCATTAACATGTTGGAAAAATTGATAGTATGTCACCAATTATATATTTGAAATGGAAATGAAAGTAGTAGATATTGCAATTATATAACCTAAATATAGAAAAATAAGAAAGGTAGATGCCCCTAGGATCCTCAATGGGACTAGTAGATAATAGCGCCAAACAACATACCTCATGTGATAACCTGTAAGTAGCCTTGATTCACCTCATAAGTAACATGTGAATGCACATGTGTGTATGGAAAAGGGATATATCATACTTTGACTCAACATAACATGGTAAGAAATGTGCAACATAGAATAGTATAAACAAACAAGGATACATCCACTAAAAATCTAAGCTACTATTTTTGAATTTTTGCAAATATTTGAATGTTTTTGAATTATTAGACTATGAAATACGATGACTAGGAGAGGGTAGCAAGGTTTCACCCAGTGTATGTGTGTAAGGTGAGGGTCATGTAGGTAATTGAACCCTCAACATTTGTGTTTGAACCGATAACAAGAGTGTGTCATCGGGTAACAAGGGTAACACAAGAGCTACCATAGAACAATGTCAACATAGCATGAGGTGAGAACCATATAGACTCTAAGATACTAATTGTATGAGTAGGAAGTGTATAAATAATAAGAGTGTGTCTAGTATGAGAAAATAGAATACGTGGAGCATTTGTCTTGTTAGAAATAGTGGAAAAAGTAAGTGCAAACATAAGGATCAATGTGTGAGTCAAGGGATGTGTAACATATATACTATTATGAGGCTCATTAGTATCAACTGAAAATAATGGAGGGAGAGACAAAAGAATCATCATAAGCAATAGGTTCCCTTTGGGAAGATTGGAAGCATTAAAGATGTAATAGCTAGCCCTTATGACCATAGATATAAATGTGGAAAGATGGGAAGTGATTTTCCCCATGGATGTAACAAGATGAGGTGTAGCCATAGTAAATGAGTTATGCATAGAATATTAGAAAGTTAGAGCATTGGGAATCATTATCAATAAGCACATTGTGTTCTAAGTTGTGATGAGGAAGGTGGGGAGAGTGATGTAACATTGGAATCAGTAAGCATATGATCATTAGAAGTGCATTGAGAGTTGTTCCAAGAAACAAATTTGAAATCCATGGTCATGGTGACATTGTGAAGGGGATATGAGTGTCTCCCAACACCTTAGGTATTGTAGATGTAGCAACCATCATAGGGGAAAAAGTTATAGATATAGGTAAGTGTGCAACAATATGCATTAGGGATCGAGCATCATGTGGATGAGAATGAGACATAATGGGAGGAGTATCATGGGTGCCAATAGAAATTTCATCATGTAAACTAGTAGCACTATAGTCCATCACATGAGAAGAATGATGTGCAATGTAAGTAGTAACTTCATTATCATGTATGAGAGAGATATCATAAATATTAGAAACATGAGGTGTGGAATATATTATAGCATTATCCATGGAAGAAGGTGTTGCAAGGGAATTGTATGTTATAGCATGGGTAGAAGGGATGTCATGCATATTATGTAACCAAAGATGGCATAGAAGGATATTATAATTGAGATTATTAGGCATAATATAACATAGAACATTAAGAGTGCAATGGTCCTATAGTAATAGGTAGAAATGATTTCTCCCAAACTTGCTTAGGTGTGTTATCAAATCCATATGATAAATAGAGTAGATGGAGTTAGATCAACAATATAGAAAGTCCTATTTGATGGAGAAAGGAAATGTTGCATACATTAAGACCATATCCATTATCAACTAAAGCATTCTTAAGAAGTACATTATGAATTTGAACTTGAATATACAATGGATAAGAATTGTCACCAATTGTATGGTAAGCCATAAAAGAATTTTACATAAGGAAGACAAATAAAAAATAGATTTGTTGCGAAAGTGATGTTGATAAAAAATTAATTATCATCAAATGAATAAAATGACCATATATTGAAATAGAGTTTGAATTGTACAAAACAAAAGGATATTTTTGAATATGAGTATGTAAAATAAAAAACCTCTAAGGTATTTTTCAAAAGTGTGTATTTTTTGAATTATACCTTAATTACCAAAAAACGTAATTTTGAATTTCCAAAAATTGTGCTAAAAATTATGGAAAAAGAGGTTTTCATTTAATATGTAAAGATTAATTATAACCTCAAAGGAATTTGAAAATAGAGTTGTTATGCTCAAGATATGAAGCAAAATGTGATTTGAAAATCAAGAGCCCTAGATTGTGACCTAAAGGGTAGAACAAACCATGAAACCCTAGGAAATGTTTTGTAGATCATATTTATGGTAATATGATATATGAAAATCAGGTGTCAATCTGAAATATAAGATGCAAATATGAACCCTAATGCAACTAGGGTTTGGGATTGGAGACAAATAAATCCAATAAAGAGCATGTAAGGATCGGGTTCACCAAATGATTTAACAAAATTAAATATTTATTAGAGGATTGAGATAAAATGGATATAACAGTAATAGGAAATATCTATCATGTAAGAGAAAAAGCAAGTGTAAGCAATAGTGAGATAATGAGTAACTTAGCTTGTATTCAGAATATTTGGACTGATTTTGGGCTAGAAATTGAGTGGAATATGCTGGATCTATACTGAGTTAGCTTCGTCTAGAAAACTAGAATTTGAAAATCCTTCAAACAGTAACCACTCATATAAGGACATGACCACCAAGGTGTTAGTTTCTGAAATTTGGGAACTATTTTCCTATAAAATTTTATGCTTATGATCTTTTCAGGATCTAAACTTACGTTCTTCCTTTTGTTCTTTATCACCCTAGCTTCACTGTAGGGTTTCGTTGTTTCACATGAACATGAAAACCAAATCCTAGCTACCTACACAAGGCTCAAGAAAACATTAGATGAAATAAATAATGCATATTCTTGATTCGAATTGACCTGAGAAATTACCCCAATGTGATTATCACCGAAACGTTGCAATACATTTTAGACTCTATGTAGTTCTAGTGTGTGTGTGTGGGTGTGTGATTGAATTGTGTACCCCGAAGCTAGGTTTACCTTGTTCTAGTCACACTACCAAGATGGTGGGATACAAACTACATTTACCTCAATGATGAATGGGTGAGATGGAATTCAAAATATATCCCATTCTATGAAGTTAAAAATGCATCCCAAATGTAGTCCTTGAATTTTTCTCTTTACCTAAGTAGTAGATATAGTAAGTATTAGCCCCTAGTTGTCTAACCCCTTAATAATAGTGAGTAAGCCGTGTATATACATGACTCCCTTGTTTTGAATGTCATTCATTAACAACAAAAAAGGCTGACCACAAATTGATGTGTAATAAGATACTTTAGAAAAGATAATAAATGATGCAGTACTCTTCAATTTTGAGGAAATAGGAGGAAAGAGGAGTTCACAAGCACCCAAAAGGGGATAGTAATGCCTGGGCACTCCATGTCCCTAACAGGGAGCTAGTGTCCAGGAATGCTATGCAGGAAATGACAGAAATTATATTGTTAGGATCTTCATGTTTTCAAATGTCCAAAAGCAAAGTGAAATCATTCCAGAAAAGAAAATGTCATAGAAGTATTAAAAGGGAATAAATCAATATAAAATCAAAATAATTATTGTCAATGTATAGTTTTCTTACTTAGGAATCATGCATATAATCACATACTTAGAGGTGTGATGTAAATAGTAAGTGCATGATTTTGTATCTACAATAGGATATGAATTGACCTATGAAAAGATATCTCTTTGGAAAAGTAGTTAATGGGTGGTGAGAGATAAGATCATTTGGTATGGGACCAAATCATTGGACTGAATGGTCCCATCTAAGTGGTCTCGTACATGTAGATCATAGGACTTTTAAACTTTATGGTAATGGCGATTGCAATGATTATACTATTTTGGACGGATGCGATTGGCTATGTGAGTGAACAAGTAATGTGAATAAATAAGCAAATCATGAAAAATGGATAAGGATAAGTCACCTAGGCTTGGAATGTGTGCACAAGTCACACTTTAGGTGCAAAGCCAAAGTTATCATTATTGTATACAATGAAAACTAAAAGTAAATGAAGAAGTAATAAAATACAAAACGCAAACCTTTCCTTAGAGTTTTCTTGCAACCTCAAGATAAGATAGCTGAATTCTTAATACACTTGTTGGATCTCTTGGGATTGTTTGATTGTGGATGCTCCAATTTGGTCTCCAAATGAAGAAAAAATGCTACGAGCAAGAGTAAACACGAGGAAAACCTTTTGATATGTGAATTCAAATGAGAAATGAGTAGAGTTTTGTTGTAATTGCTTTAAGCTTACAAGGATTGAATTGGAAAGGAAAGATCCTCCTATTTACATCAGAAAGAGAGGCCATGGATTGTGGATCAAGGTTTGGATGAGTTGTGGGATCATGAATGCATTTTCCTAAAATAGCCATTTGATTTTGGTCTATGTAGTTGGATGGTTTGAATATCCATCAAGGGGCAATGAATATTTAGTTGGCAATAAGATTTTATTCA
This sequence comes from Taxus chinensis, assembly GCA_019776745.2. Lineage (NCBI taxonomy): Eukaryota > Viridiplantae > Streptophyta > Pinopsida > Cupressales > Taxaceae > Taxus > Taxus chinensis. The sequence continues at coordinate 514,294,858 of CM034151.1, forward strand.
AGAAGTTGGTAGTACGTGAATTATTACTGCTTCCACCTTTGTAGGGTTCTAGAAATTGAGTGAAGTGGGTTAGTTTAACTTGAGTGACTGGGATAGTGAAGTGGAGCTAAATGGAGGGTGAGTAGATAATTAGTTATTTATTTAATTAAATAGATAATTAAATTAGTCAAGAGATATAAGAGTATGGTTTAAGCATGATTAGAATTAATTAAACTAATTCTAAAGGATGTGGGTGAATACTTAAAGGCAGGATAGATGAATTAATATTAATTCTAAAGGGGAGTAAGCTTTGGCATATTATGACAAAGGAGATGAATAGCTTAAGAATATGTATATATTTTCGTATGCCTGGCGTCTTTCACACTCGGTGCCGCTCTGTCCCGCTTGTCACTCCGCCCTTGATTTCGTGTAAGTGCTCTACCAATCCCCTCTTCACGCGCCGCTCGCTGTGTTCCGCCTATCGTCAACTGCTGTCCATTCCTCCTGCTGCTATACCGCGTTAGGAGATATGGCTCACGGGGGTATGTGCTATACAGGCGAACTGGACCGCCAGACTAGGAATGCGGGCGGGGGTCTAGGCTGCACCTTTAGTCTGATCGTTATTAAGGCTTCGGGGTATCAGGCGGAATGCGGGGGGAAGGGGGGAAGGGGGAGGACCAGAGGGTATAAAGGCGATGGCGCGTCACCGGGTTGTGCTCTCGGATATTTCGCTGTCGATCGATCCTCCGATCTACCGTGGCTAGAGCCGCCGTCGCATCCTTTCTTCTTGGGGGTAGCGCTCACACTTCTCATCCATCTTGTCATTCCGTTGTCTCACATGTGTCAAGGTCACACTTCTGTGCTTCTCTTATCTACTGAATGCGTGAATGGGTAAAATCTGTAAGAGGACGACGGATCACAAAAGGAGCCTCTGCAAGAGACTATTTGTTCTCATGAGGGATGTGACGCGGGCTAGGGCATAGTGGTAGAGTATAGGATGAGATAGGCACTGGGAGAAGTAACCGGGAGGGGACCTTCTATGGAGCCTGGGTGTGGCCGCCTCGCCCGCTTTAGCTATTTTGGTTGGATGCGGAGTGTCTCGCAGACAGCCTATGGTCAGAGGTCCATCATAGCTCCACGGCAGGGTCGCCGCTCCCATCTGCAGATCATGCCCTTTGCTCGCTGATCTAATCGCGCTTCATCAGTAGGCATTCTTGTTGCTTCTTTTTTACGCCACTTCTCTTCCATTGGATTCGCTGTGTTATCTTTGCGTCCGTTACCGGCGTTCGATGCCGGACTTGCACACACTAGCGCTACAGGGTCACAGTGGCGTTGGGAAGACAATTGGCTCCAACCGCTTCGTAGGAAGGGAAACACAAAGGAATAAAGGAGTAGAAGGACGATAGGAGAAACTTTTCTCGTAGCATGATATTCTATTTACATAATGAAAGTTAGAACAACTTTATTTTGTTGTTGCACAATAGATTTATCACCATGATTATTAAGAATCATATGTTTAACCCATTATGTGAGTAAACAAACACACACACAACAAACAAAAGATAAAAATTAAAACAAACCCAATATACATAGTAGATGTATGCACCATAACTATAAAGAAACCAAAATGTTAACATAATACTTGTAATTGGTCTAAAGAAAGACAAACAATAAAGAGCAAAACAAACCCACTATACACAGTAAAAGTATGCACCATGGTTATAAATGAGTTGAGATGATAACTGCATACTTATAATTGGTCAAACAATAAAAGTAACAATGCAACACAACTGTAAATAAAGATAATTAAATATGTCCCTAATGTGTTCCATAGTGATAATTAAGTAGATTTAGATGCCCCCAAGTAAGGATACCGACATGCAAAGGGATTGGATCAGACTAAAAGATCAGAGTTAAACAATTCCTTGTGACACTCTTTGTTGGATCTGCATTAAAGATTGATATGAGATTAAAAAGGGTCATTGACCCCAAGCAAGGATAATGACATGCAATGGAGATAATGAGAGCCGAGATTTACCAAAGTGAAGATGCATGCAAGGGATAATATAAGTTATTGTGATAGTCATAATATGGTTGAAACTATCAATATGATTGGAGTTTAAAGTTTGTGTTTGTTGAGTTGTGTTGATTTGTTGAGATTTTTATTATTTTTTTGGATTTTGTGATTATTTTATTGTTTTTCGAATTTTGATTTTTTTGATGTTTTTAAATGTTTTTGGATTTTTTGATGTTTAATTTCTTTTTTGGATTTTTTTGTTTTGACTCGGTAAAGAGTGCGCTATCCAAACTCATGTTCAAACAATTTTAAAGATTTCTTTCCATTAACAAAATGGATTGTAGATGATAGAGTGATGAAATATCCCACTCCATTCTTGACTCCACACAATTAGTAAGATGTGAGGGCTCAACACAAAGAGCCAAGAAGGACATGAGATAAACGAGGTAGTGATATGAAAATGAGGATGATGGATGCAAAGATACGAGGTATAATAATGGTCCATTTGGGAAAATGTGACTCATCTCCAGTCAAGATTATTTGACTGATTCCAAGATGATTTCACTAGACTTAAATCCATCAATGACTTACTAATTGACAATATTTGGTTGAAGGAATTGTTGTCTCTTAACATGAGCAACTTATTAGGATGTATATAATTAAGAACTTGTGATTCGGATTTTCTAAAGGCG